>AZHD01000021.1:239928-278900 GCA_001636815.1 Niveomyces insectorum RCEF 264
GCTCCAGCGGCAGGCACAGGAAGCCGAGGACCGGGCGCGGCGGCAGGAGGACGCGCGCATCGCCGAGCTCGAGCAGCGGCTGCGCGAAAAGGAAGACAAGGCGCGGCGGCGCGCAGAGAAGAAGAAGGCGGCGACGCCGGGAACCAGTGGCGGAGGCGAGGGTCGGGAGCGGCCGCAGCAGCGCGCTGACGCTACAGCGCAACGTCGACCACCATCAGACGAGCCAGCAACGAGCCCGCCCGATGCGGCGTGGCGGAAACTGCTCGCCACCGGGCGGCAAGCCCAACCGGCCGACACGCCCGTGCACGAACGGCCGCTGTTTGCCTACACGATGGAACGGCTGCGCGCGGCTGGCGAGGCCCAGCGGCGGCGGCAGGCAGAAGCCAACAACAACGGTACGAGCGACGACCACGGCAACGGCAATGGCAGCAGCACGGTGGTGCCGCCCTTTGTGCCGCAGTGGGAGGAAATCGACGACCCGGAGGTGCGCAAGTTCATCACGCGGGTGCCCAAATTTGGGCCGGCGCCATCCACACGACGGGCGTCGGACGTGCCCATGGATACGGTTGGGTGAAAGCTTGGCGCATGCCAGGAAAAAAAAAGAGGCTGCTTTGAGAAGTGTGTAAAAGATATAGATACAATGATACCCCATTTGATTTATCGTACAAAAAAACTGCTCGTTCTTTACCATGTTAGTACCAAAAATCAAACAAGCCCCTTGTGTATACTGCTTGGGCTACGGCGACGACGACTACGGCTCGGCCAGACCCTGCCGGAGCCAGTCGGGCACAAACGCCTTGATCTTGAGAGCAGGCATCGCCGCCTCTGTGGTTTCAGTGGCGGTGGTCGCGGCGGCAGCGGCCGCGGTGGTGGCCGTGGTGCTCTCACTCGGGGTCACCGCCGCCGCGGCGCCGCTGCTGGCCTGCACGTTGAGCGAAAACTCGCTGGCCGGGTCGAAAACGGCGGTCGCCGCCGCGGTCGCCGCCACGCCCGCTCCGGCCCCGATCGACGGCACGACGTCTGTCATGGTCTCGAGCCGGCACAGCGCCAAGCCCAGGTTGCCGACGCCGCGGAGCCACTTGCCGGCGCTGCGGCCGCGCTTGGCGACGCGCCCGATGCTGGTCTCGGCGGGCACGGTCTCGGCGTCCACAACGACGACGGCCGCCGGCGCTGCTGCCGCTGTACCGCTGGTGGTGTCGGTGGGGGGGACGAGGACGGTCGGCGCGTACGTCAGCGCGTCAGGCTTGTTCACCGCTGCCGCTGCCACCGCCTCCCCGCCGTCGCTGTACACGACGCACGGCAGGATGCGCTTGCGCACGACGCCGCGGTGGCGTGTGCGGATGGTCAGCTCCTGGCCGACGTAGCAGCCCTTGTGGAAATCGATGGCGCCCATGACGTCGAGGTTGCTCTCGAGCGGCAGCGCCTGGTCGCGCAGCATTTCGCGCTGGCCCTCGGCGACGCCCAGGAGGTAGCGGTGGACGCGGTAGGCGGTCTCGTCCGCCACGGGGAGCGGGAGCGGTGGCGTTGTTGTTGCTGCTGGGGCTGCTGCAGCGTCCCCTCCGGTAATGTAGCGCCAGCCCAGGCCGGGCGCGCGGACATCGCGCAGCGCAATCCACGGCACGGTTTGCTCCTGTCCGGCGTCGTCGTGTTCTTCCAAAAACGGGACCTCGTCGTCGCCGCCCCACGCATGCCACACCGTCGGGGTCTTGCCGTCGCCGCCGCCGCCACCGCCACCATCCAACACCCGCACGTCCAGCTTCGACCGCAGCCGGTACCGCCGGATGTGCTTCTCGAGCGTGGCGGCCTGCTCGGCGTCGACCTCGATCAGATAGGCGGCCCGCGGGTCGTCGGCGCCCTTCACGGCGGCGGGAGCGTGTCGCGGTACACAAACACGTCGTGCAGCACGCGGCCCTGCGCGCTGAGAAAGGCCGCGTATAGGCCGCGCACGCCCTTGGTGCCGTCGGGCCGGTCCTCCAGCCGCGTCAGGTTCGCCGTGAGCATGTTCTGCAAGAACTTGAGGGCATCGGGCCCGGCGACGGCGAGCAGCCGGCGGGAGGCGAGCGCGACGACGCCGCGGGCCACGGGCGCCTGCAGCGTCGGCGTTGCAGTGGTAGTGGCAGCTGTGCTGTAGCTGCGCGCGTACCGGGCTGCCGAGTTGTTGCTACTCCGGCCGGGCCGGCTCTGCCAGCATTGCCGGCAACACACAATGAAGGCCGGCGACCGAGACGCCACGACAGACCACGGTGCGGTCATGAGTGAAGGGTGTGGTGGGGTGTTCCAACTGCTTTGACCAGCTCAACGTGCCACGATATGAGTAGTACCTAGTGTTGGCCGTGGTTAGATGCTGCGGGAGGATTAACAGTGGTCATCAGTCCATCGCTATTTTCTTGCTTAACAATGAAAACCCCATCCAAAGCTGACCAATCACAGCGCAGCAGATCAGCCTTACCACTACGGCCACCCTCGGCTAGCTATCACGGCGCTTTCTCTTGTTAATAAAACGCTCTTTTATAGGTATTATTTCGTATGCATATTTCTATGCATGTGTTCGATGCAGGCCAATTTTGTTAACATGCCGGTGGATGTAAAAATTTTTACAACATGAACAGTCTTTCTCTATTTTCTTGCATGCCTCATCTGCACCAAATCGAAAATAAGTGGCATATTTTATATTGTCCACCCCCTTTTTCTGTTATCCTCTAACCAACAATGCCCGCCCAATGCCTCACCTGTCGTGGTGTCTAGAATGTGTATATGTACAATGAAAAATTGAGTGAAGAATTTTTGTTTGGTATAGACCAAGAGTAGGAGAACATGGAGAACATGAAAAAGAAAGAAGTGTGATGGGGAAGATGATGGCGTGCCCATGCTCATGGCTCCGTTCCCCCTATTTTTCCCCGTTGATGATACACCGTTTGAAAGTCATTCCTTTCGATTGACCTCGCTCTTCCCCCCTTCCTACGCGGCCGCCGCACCCCGGCGCTTCGGGTTCGCCCGGCCACCGGCCCGCTTTTTGCTGCTGCTGCTGCTGCCGCCGCTGCCGCCCTTCTTCTGGCTTTCCGTGCCCTCGATGAACCGGATCAGCTCGTCGATAGACCGTGCGTCCATTGACGGCTTACCATTGGCAGCGGCCGTCGCCGCCGCCGCGGCAGACGCGGTGGGCAACTTGCCGTTGGCCGCAGCGACACCGGCGGCGGCGGCGGCACCCACAACACCACCAGCACCACCCGCACCCGTACCGCCGACGACCGAGCCGGCGGCGCCGCCCCGCGTCGTAAAGCGGATGCCCGCCCGCAGCCGCCGCGCCTCCACGTCCTTGGCGTGCTTGGCAATGGACACGGCGTTCTGCGTCAGCTGCTCCAGCCAGCTCTCGGCCTCCTTGGTGTTCTTGTCGTCCGGGCCGAGCTCGCCGAGAAACACGTTGTAGCTCTCGCGCATGCGGTGCACGGCGCCCTTGCTGTCGTGGTCGAGCGCGAGCGCCTGCGCGAGCTGGAACAGGAGCGTGGCCGAGTTGAGCGACGCGCGGCCAAACACCTGCTCGGACACGCGCAGCGACTCCTCGAACCAGCGCCGCGACTCGTGGTACGCCTTCATGCTCTGCAGCATGACGGCCGCGTTGTTGACGGTCGTGATGACGTCCGGGTGGTCGGGCCCGTACAGCACGCGCCACAGCCGCAGCGCGTGCTGGGCGTACGCCAGCGCCAGCGCGCTCTGGCCCTGCTGGTGCAGGAACAGCGCCAGGTTCAGGTAGTTGAGCAGCGTCTCCTGGCTGTCGACGCCGACGACGCGCTCCGACACGATGATGGCCTTGCGCGCCAGCTCGACGGCGGCGTCCTTCTCGTCCATCTGGTAGTACAGCATCGACAGCGTGTGGTACGCGTGCGCCACCTCCGGGTGCAGGATGCCGTAGATCTGCTCGTGCAGCGACAGCGACTCGAGCAGCAGCTCCTGGCCGATCTTGGTCTGGTTCTGCGCGATCGAGATCTTGCCGGCCTCGAGTGCTTCCTCGGCGAGGGCGCTGCGCGGCGCTGAGTCCTTGACCACGGGCACGATGTTGACAATGTCGTCGGGCGAGAAGGTGTGGGCCGGCCGGGCCGCCGCGGCGCGGGCCTCGGACGACTCGATGGACGACGGCGACCCGTCGCGCGCGGCCTTCTTCTTCTTCTTGTTCTTCGTCGTGCTTCCCTCGCCGCTGGCAGTACCATTTGTTGCAGCAACCGTAGCAGCGGCGGCAGCAGCCCCGTTCGTTGCGGCGGCACCATTCGTGGCAACCCCGTTCGTGGTTCCGTTTTGGTTCTCCTGAGGAGCTGCTGCTGCTGCTGCTGCTGCTGATGCTGCTGCTGCTGCCGTCTCAGGCGCAAAGACAAACGCCTTGCTCCGCATCTGGATGCCCAGCTTCAGGCACACTTCGCGCAGAAGCTGCAGCCGGCCCGTTTCGACGTGCCAGTGCGCAGGCAGGGTAAACCGGAAGCGGCGGGCCACCTCGGTCTCAATGGCCGCGCGCAGCGTCTCGGGCGACAGCGTCTCAAAGGCCAAGTCCGCGTCGTCGTACAGGCTGCGAAGAGACGGGTCGACCTCGGCGGTCGGCTTCGCGTTGAGCTCCGCGCCCAACAAGCAGTTGAGCAGGTGCGCGAGACAGGCCGAACTGAGCGGCAGCGGCAGGTACCGCAGGTACTTGGCGGACACGTGCTTGAACGCGCGTGCGATCATTTCGCGCAGCGCCACGTCGTGCAGGCACTGCAGGCGCCGCTGTCCGTCGCTCAGCCGGGCAACCTGGCCAAGGTAGCGGATGTTGATGCCGCGCTTGTGCAGGAGCAGGCTCAGCGACCGGCCGTCCATGGGAAAGCTGATCTCGGACTCGCCCAAATCCGAGAGCAGCGACGGAATGGCCACGTCGTGCAGATACTGGCACGCGGCGCGCACCTCCTTCTCGTCGGCCGCCGTCTGCTGCTTCTCCTCGTCGGTCTGCGGCACCTGCCCGCTGAAGACGTCGGGGTTGAGCGAGAACTTGAAATCGGACACGTCGATGCGGTTGTCCACGGATTTCTCCGCCTCCGGGGATTCCGCAACTGGAGTGTCGTCGCCTTGTTCCGCTGTTGGCTTGTCCGCGGTCGCGGCCGTTGCTTCTTGTGCCGCGACGGGCTTCTCAGCGGCCTGGGTTTTTGCCTCCTTTTCCGTTGCCTTTCCGCCCTCTACGGCATCGACACCAGAGGCCTCTTTGTCCTTCGCGGCCTCGGCCTCGCGCTTACTCCGCTTTGCCAGCTCGCCATCGAGCCACTCGCGCATCTTTGAGCGATAGTAGAGGTCGACGAGCTCCGGCCGCAAGACCGTCATGCGGTGCGGATACTCCTGGTCGGCTGAGGCCTCGTCATTCTTCGCTGTGCTATTCTCTTGCCAAGAGATATCCAAGGGCGTAATCCGGTACAGATCGAGGACGTATCGGCGGCCGTCCGTGCCCATCAGACCCTTTGTCTCCACGCTGCCCTCGAGCTCGAAGCGCTTCCCGTCCTTGTCCCACACCGCGTGGCGCTTGACGTGGAACGCCTGCGACAGCTTGGCAAACGGTTCCGTGAAGCGCTCGTCCGCAGCAACCACGTCTTTGCCGTCCACGGCGCCGTAGTCGATCTGGTTCTCGCCCGGCTCGCGCTGCTTGAAGATGCCGGGGACAAGGCTCTGGCCGACGATCCGCTTGCCGAGGTAGTCGACGACCACGGTGCCCGGCGAGTACAGGCCGTCAATGTCGAGCTGGTTGACGCGGCGCACGCCCGCCACGTCCTTGCCGGTGGCGACGCGGGCTGCCTCGTCGCCGCCTTCGGAGGTGAACGTGCCGACGCCGTCGGCGCCAAAGGAGAAAAAGATGTTGTTGTACACAAAGATCTGGGCGTCCCGGCCCTCGGTCGGATTGAGGGGTCCGACCTCGCCACTGGCGACCAGAAGCGCACCGCGGGTGGCGGCGTCGTTGTAGTCCGCGTAGACCTTGGACACCAGGCGTTCGCGGAAGATGCGGTCCTGGACCGTCTCGCGCGGCAGCTCACGGGCCGACTGCAGCTCCTCGTTCCAGTCGCGCAGGTTGTCCACATTTTCCGAGCCGGCGATCAAGAACGCCTCCTGCGTGCGGGTGATGTCGGCGCTGTGTGTGCACGACGGCGAAGACGGCGCCGGCACCAGCCAGGGCGCGGCGGGGAGCGCATTGGTGATCTGAAAGGTCGACAGCGGGTCGCGCTGGCCGTTGTACTCCTGGAGCTTCGTGAAGCTCGCGGCGAACGACAGCGAAATATCCGCAAT
The DNA here is from genome assembly GCA_001636815.1 of Niveomyces insectorum RCEF 264. NCBI lineage: Eukaryota > Fungi > Ascomycota > Sordariomycetes > Hypocreales > Cordycipitaceae > Niveomyces > Niveomyces insectorum. The sequence goes on from AZHD01000021.1 coordinate 246,214, forward strand.
GAGGGACAACAGCGAGTGCGCCGCATGGGCCTTGGGCGCGGGACGCGGGGACGGGTCAAACTTGGCGTTGGACGACTTGTTCACGTAAAAGCCGCCCACGTGGGACGTGATCTGGTATTGCTCGCCCTCGTTGGTCGTCACGACCAAGTACAGCAGGTGGCCCTTCTGGCGGAGATGCGCCGGTGGTGGGTTCCACGGCGAGATCTGCAGGGCTTTCACGGTTTTCGGGGCGGCCGACGGCCCGTCCGTAGCGGGGCGCGGCAACAGGACGCTCAGGTCAGCCGGCGCCGTGAAGTCAAATTCCGTGGGAGCGGCCTCCGCAGCGGCGGCGGTGGCCTCGGCGGTCACGCTGTCGAAGAGGGACAGGCCGGGCAAAACGCCGTGCACGGGGTCTGGCCGGTCGCCGGCGGCGCCGATAAGATCCCGTATCCGGATGACGTGAAGGCGCGCCTCCTTTTCGGTGTAGGGGTCTTCGACGACGTGGATCTCGGCTTCCGGCTTGAGGTCTTTGATGTCGGAAATCTGGCCAAACTCGTTGATCCGCTCGCCGTTGTATTCGAGGTGGAAGCACGAGTACTGCTGGGCCAGCGGGGATTCGATGATCGACTGGCGGACTTCGCTGACTTGCTCATGGGCGTAGATCTAGACAAGAGAAGGGTCAGATAATATGAAGACAAGTCAAAGAGAGGGCCGAGACGCTCGGTCAACGGGGCTCGTCTGCTTACTATGACAGAGAGCTTCTCGGGAGAATGCGGCAAGACGATGGTGAGGTTGAAGAGAGACTCTGTTCACAAACAAGTCAGCAGCCAAGACAAAACAGACGAGGCCCACTCTGTTTGCCCCGAGATGAAGGTCAAATAGCAAAATCCTCCGTACCTTCACCGGCTTGGTCGCCGCCCTCCGCGTCCTCGGCGAGGGCATTTTCCGCCACCGTTGTGTCTTCTGCAGGCAAGTCAGTGTTCTGGCTCTACCACGCCCGCTTCCTTCAACCCAACAAGCAAGAAGTGAACTGACCAACAGCGGCTGCGGGCGAGGCATTCTTCTGGTCGTCCGAGGCAGCCATTTCTGACGTCTTTCTTCCCGTCTCTCTGTCGTCGTCAAAGGTTCGGGCGAGTTGCCGGCTTGGTTTGCTTGGCCGTGGCGGCGGAGGGATCAACCAATTGGATGACTGGCGAGAGCAGAACTGCTTCACCCGGAATCGTTATATCCAATTGGCACACAAGGTCTTCGGCGCTCGTCCGTTCCCAAGAAAAAGAGAGCTCGAAAGTCGGTATCGTATGAATTCGATGTTGGGCGAGCTGGTGCAGGCCGGCAAACAGCCAATGGAAGAGCAAAAAGAACAATGAGGACGAGTGTGTCGTAAACAAAAGAACCGCCCCTCCGAAATGGCCGAGCTTCAAGCTGAAAAGCAAAAAATAATGCAGAAGAGCAGAAAAGAAAAGCAAAGGCAAAGATGGAAAGCGAGGAATTAACAGGTGATAGTACACACACTACAACCCCCCCGATCCTTATAAAACAGAATTAGAACACACAAAAAAACATGGAAACATCTAATTGTGCAATTATACAAGGCGAAATGCGTGGTGAAGGGGGAAAAAACGTAAACGGGTTGAACGGGAGTCGCGCGTAAGAAAAAAAATGTTTTTTTTTATCTCGGGATAACATGAAAAAAAAAAAATTGAGCGTTGGAAGGAGCTGCAGCCCGTTAGCCGACATACTCCGTAAAAGCAGCTAAAAAAAAAAAAAAAAAACCTGGAGATGCAGTGGGCAAGTATGGCTGGCTTGTGTACTGTGCGAAATTTGGGGACCCGCTCACCGGAGAGCCGGAACTGATCGCTAATTGAGTGGGTCCTGTAACATGACGAGTCGTGCCTACCGTTTTCCACAAACGAAGCAGACATTACGAGTGCGGGAGTCAAGAGCTCTTTCCTTTCTTCAGTCACGGAGAAGACAATTCCCACAAAACAAGTTTGATCGCGTAACGCACTGTCCGTACCAGCCGTCCCTGCTCTGATTGACCTGGTCTTGTACGTTGTACGTGCCTTCTCAGAACAGCTTCGAGACAGCCAATCGGCCGGCCATAAAGGTCGAGCTAGTCACGGGAATCGCAGAACCTGGGACAGGTTCGGCTTCTCCAGGCAATTCTGCTTATGTCAGCCAAGCTCCCTAAGAGAGCGAATAAATTGCTGTTTTTGGAGGCTGTTCGAGTGGCTTCGTTCCGCGATGCTGGTTGTGTAAAACACCTAAAATGGCTCTTGAAAAGATGATAGTGTTTTAATAAAAATACTTCCTTTTCTAGAAGCAGCGAAGCTCTAAAGATCTACACCATAGGTCGGATGTCTCATTGTGACCAACAAAATTGTCTTACATAATCTCGAGATTGATCTATCCAATCGGGAGCCGCCGAAGTGGCGCTAACTGTAATAGGAACTTAGTAAACAACCGCAACCGGTCAAAACAACCGCGCAACAACATTTCGTATCGTTTTTCCCTTTACCACCGCACCTCCGGTTTTACCATTCGGCAAAGGCATCATCATTGCAACTCGCTTACGCTGCACTGCATTCTTATTTACAGCATACAGGCTTACAGCATTACTATTTAGTCTGCCTCTACGCGCGATCCGCCTCGTATCCGTCCTCGGCTTGTTTTCCGTCTTGCGTATCAGTCGTTCGCTGTCTGCTAAGCTGAAAACGAAAGAACTACTTGGAAACTGCATTTTTCTGCAATTTACTCTTTTGGACCATATCCGTATCCGGTAGTTGTCTTTTATTCGCTTGGCGGGAAGGTCGTCTTTTGGAAGTGGTGCACAGAGGTTCGCCCATCACACCGGCATGCAATGACGGGAAGCGTGATCCTGGCATGACCCCCGCATGAATCACGCTGGAAGATGGCGGAAACTACGGAAACATTGTTAGGGCAGCCGCTCTACCGCCACGGCAACAGCGACATTCTACCGGCGCGGAGCCAACGGCAGGCCGCGGCCGCCGAGCAGCCATGGACGGCCACGCGATGCCACCGGCAGCTGCGGCCGCTTCTTGCGCACCTCGCAGCGCTCCGCAGGCAACAGTCCAAAGCCACGGCCAAGGACGCCAGCGAGACCAAGCATCAAGCATCTACAGCAGGCAAGCGGGCCCGTTCCGCAGACGGCGTGGCCAGCCGGAAACGAGTGCGCTACACGTACTCGCTCAAGGGGACACGCCGCCGGAACGAGGGCCCGGGGCCAGCACCAGGCGTGGATCTTATTTGTGGGACGACAACAGCATCTACGAGCAGTGCATCCCGGTCCATGTTTGCGGAGTGTACGTCCGCCCCCGGGCAGCCACGGCTCCGCCACATGTGCCCAGGCGAGGTGATGGTGGCGACACCGGTTCTCAGCCGGGCAGTCAAGCTGCAAAGCGCGTGCTCTTTGCCGTCCTCGCCGATTTTGTCGCGTGGGTTTGCCAAGCCTGCTACACCGGACGCCGGGGAGCCGCAAACACGCAAAGCCGCCAAGGCAAAATGCGCCTCTCGGTACCCCGACCACGACTCCTTACCCCTTCCAGGCGGCAGATCCAGCAGCTGCAGCTGCAGCTGCAGCTGCCGTTGCAGCAAAAACAGTGCCATGGTCTCCATGGACGAAGAGTGGTCGCGGTTTCGTAAGGCAACGCCGCCCGAGTTCCGCCAAGTGTACGAGTCGGTCTTCCGCGCCGTCGACGCGCTGTTGCGGGCCACAGCGCCTGTGCAGACAACCAAGACGACCACGTCCAAATCACTATTGGCAATGTGTCTCCGCAAGCTGCCCGAGTACGTGACCGCGTGCGAGAACGCGGAGCGCAAAGAAGCCGAGGGGCGTGGTTCGCCGCAAGCCACGCCCACCGTCGCCTTCGAGATGTACGGCGACCTTGAGTCCTTTGGCACGGAAACGGGCGGCTGGCAGCACCTGCGGACGGCTGTGCGCGCACATGGTATACACATGGTGAAAGCAGCGTGCGCCGAGGGGCTCTTCCACGAAGCGTTTAGTCGCCTCCTCGTCCGGCTATGCACGCATCTTCAAGCGTACGCAGAGGCCGAAGAGGTCCTGGCCGCACTCGTCTCTCGCAGCCGCGGTACAGTTCCCTCTCCCGTAAACGGTACCGGGAGCGACCACGAATCGACCCCAGACGGACTAGACAATACGTTGTCCTTTCTCGTTCAATATGCGGACGAGACCGGCCGGTCATCCTTCTTGCTACAACAGCTAGGCGGCCTTCTTGCCTGCGGCCGTCTTCCCCTGACATGGCTTTCTACAAGGGTGTTTGGCCGTGTCTGGGGACGTGTTCTCCGTGACCTATCCGGTCGACATGCGCCTGTCTGTGGCATCGACGTGTTAATAGACTTTGTGACCGTTGTGGTGACAAGCCTGGTTCGCGCTCGGCCAGACAACGATCCAGACGGCTCGCCCCTCTCTTCACACAACGTCGACGGGTCCCACATAGGCTCGGACCTGCCATCAAAACCCCTGCATTCCCCGTCTCGGGCGGAGCAAACACTGATCAGTATCATGGGCTGCATTACGGCCATCGCCATTCTCCAGCAAGAGGTTCTCCAGCAAGAGGCGGCGACCGAAGACGACGGCAAGGAAGCGTATCGTGCATCGTCGGCAGCACGCCGACTTTCTATCGTCGTGCAAAGCGCTTTGGCGCACACAGACGATGGGGCGTTGAAAGCGAAGAGCAGAAGGAGCCGGAAAGCTACCGGTACCGTCCATACGACATGCCATCGTTTGGGCGGCGCGATGCGGCGTTTTGTTCTGGGCCTGGCGTGTTTTCTGTCGCACCTCCACAGCCACGAAAAAGGAGTCCCCCAAAGCGAGACAAGGACGACCATCGAGCATGCGGCATGTTTGTGTCTACGTCTTTCCGGTGCATGCGGCGCTGGGGTGGAGCTCAGACGGCAGAAGCAGTACGACGCGACCGTCACCCTCATCGCCTCCATCGCGGAGAACTGCGGACGCGGTGCCGCGACCGCTAGGGTCCCTACGACAACCGCCGCCGCGGCGGCGGCGGGTGCGTCCGCACGCGATTACCTCACGCGGCTTTGCGCCCACGTGGCCAGCCGGATGGCCGGCTGCTTCGTCGAGGACGGTGCCGAAAACGCCGTGTTTCGAACGCGTCTGCTCGCCGATGCGGCGTTCCTGCTGGCGAACCGCACCAACGACTTGCGCGACCTTGCGTTTGCAGAACGCCTCGCTTGCGGGCCGTCGCCACACCCGCGTCAACGTCAGCAGGTGGCGAGACCCAACATGTTGCCGAGTCCGGCTTCTACGGCAACGACAACGACAACGACAACTACACCGCAGGCTTCCCCGGGCCGTGTAGCGCCGCCCACGGCGCTGTTTTCTGGTTACCGCTGGGAAGAAGGCATCAGTGAATGGGTAGTGGTCGGCCCAGCGTCGTCGACCGAAGCGAGCAGACACGTGCGTCCAAGGAGGCTGGCGCAGAGAACAACGCGGTGGTCGTTGCCACCGTCACGGCCTACACGCCAACCTACGACGACCATCACCACCACACCACGTACGCCGCCACGGCAAGTGTCGTGCTGTCCGGACGGAAGATCGCTGTTGTCTTTGTCGTCCTCCGACTCGGACGACCTGCCGCAACCACGACGGAGAGGGTCCGCAAAAGGGCGACGGCGGACCATGCAAACGCTGTTGGATCTTGTCCCCGACGATGACGGAGACGAAGAGGGCGAGCACGAGGCGACCGGCGACGGCCGCGAGAAGGACCTCGCGGAATCATTGCGTACACCGCCCACGCAACGCGTTCCCGAGAACAGCAGGCCCGGGACACGGATGCGCAACGCGACAATACGCATCATCCAGCAATGGTCAGACGACATCACGAGCGACGACGAATTGTGTCGATGAGTTTTTGGTTGGATTTTTGAATGTATATGGTTGACTTTCTTGCTTTGGCTTTGAGGTGTCTTTCTTTCATTCTTGCATCCCTGGTTTTTTTCTCTTCTCTATATTTTGCATCTAGTTGGGTATCTAGCAAGGCCAATGGGGGACCCACAGAGGAAGTTGATTTTACGTTGGTTGCAATTTTGGGCAAGATAGGGACGACCTCCTTTTTGCTTTCCTGTCCCCGAACCAGGGGCAGGGTCTAGTTCTTGGACCACACCCTTCAGCTGAGAGCTTCGTGAACACGACGCCGAACTTCTCATTCTATCACCCGGTGCTCACGTGTCTTGCGCTGCTTGAACATGGTCAATGATCTTTGGCCGTGATGCGGGTGATACGTGACCACCGGCTGCACGGCCGTCGTCCGCCAAGGCAAGGCGCCGTCAGCATTCGGTGAGCCCGAGATACAGCAGGCTATCCGGTCATAAACTCAGATCAAGCAGAACCAGGCAAATTCAGTCGGGCTGGGAGATGGCCGTAGGACGTGCCTGGGGTTACAAAAGCTGCCTCGAAGCAACACGTCGTAATAGTTCTCTGCTGCAGTTTTTTTTGTTCGCTTAGCCAAAGAGGAATGTTGATCGCTTCTTTAATTTTTTTTTTTTTTTTATTTTCTTTTATGTTTTCATGTCTACCAAATTAATTCAGTACAATCGTAGCCTTACCAACTTTTATGCCCAGAACAGCGCCCGTGGCCAACGACTCCGCCACCCGGAACTCCAACTAGTGATAGAACTTGGCTGTGTTGTAGTGTATCTGCAGCAAACACGGCGTGTTATTGGTCCCTCTTACAGGGGATGGGCCGATGATTGACATCGGCCATCTTGGTGCCATCGCCCAGTCGGCGGGAGCCGCTTACTGTTTGTACGTTGACGTATGATTACGTCGTTCAAATCCTTTCGCAGCATGCATCCCCAAACAGGAATTTCTGGGGCCGCAGCCATCGACCGACATGGCGGGACAAGATTCCCTCCACTACGACTTGGGCAGATCTCGGGTATTGGCGCCCCATGGGGCTTTAAACAGCGATGTGCGCGGATGAGCCTTGCAGTCGGTTTGGCTGGACGACCACGTAACCCTGCTGGGAGCTGGGCTAGCTGTGCCCTGGATCGCCGCAGCCTAGCTCCTGTATGTACATATGATTCCCTGTTTTGAACCCGGAATTTCAAGAACCACAGCCTACGCGGACAGCCCAGTTCCACGTCATGACGAAGTGGTTGTTGCTGGCGCAGACAAGCCGGCAGGCAGGCAGATAGAGCTCAGCAGCCATCCGACCTTGTTGGCCGGCATCTGCGGCGAAGACGGCGTTGAACCCGGATGACCGCGCGTGCTCCGGCGCAACAACGGTAGATATATGTAAACATATAAAGGCGGCCATGGGCTTCCATCGATGGCTTCTCTTGTCAGTCTCGACATCCATCTTTCAACCTAAAAGCAATCCTTGCCATCCTGTTTACAACTTTCACCATGCGTATCTCAAGGTTGGCTCTCATGAGCACGCAGCTCCTCCTGCCGGTGGTGAGTAGTAGCTCGCGGTCTCTCGCTCTCTCATCTCCTCCATCGACTAGTCTTTCCCCATTTACAGTCCGTCATTGACATACGGTCCGTCATTAACATGCCGTGCTACCCCCAGGTCCTCGCCCAGGCCGCGCTGGACCCGTCCGCCATGTTCCAGCTCAGCAACGACACCGAGTTTGCGTTTGTGCTCGAGGTGATCCTCGCCCTCAGCAACAACGGCGGCGGCGCCGCCACCGGCGAGGTGCTGCGCGCCGCCAGCCAGATCGTGCCCGGCGACTTTGAGAGCTGGTACGACGAGTTCCTGTTCCTCGGCGACGCCCTCCACGCCAAGGCCGCCGCCGTCAACGCCACGCGCTTCCCCGTCTCGGCGCGCGAGGCCTACTTCCGCGCGTCCACGTACTACCGCAACGCCCCCTTTTTCCTGCACGCCAACGCGAGCGACCCGCGCATCAACGACCTGGGCGCCCGGGCCGTCGCCGACTTTGACGCGGCCGCCGCGCTGTTGGCCCCGCCGGCCGAGAACGTCAACCTCTCGGCGTCCAGCCCCAACGTTGTGAGCGGCGGCGGCAATTTTACGGTCCCTGTGCGGTTTTTCAAATCGCAGGCGGACTGTGCCGAAACAAAAGACGAGGGCAGCCGCCGCCCTACGGTCATTGTCGGCACGGGCTACGACGGCGCACAGGAAGACCTGTACCACAGCAACGGCGTCGAGATCCTGGCCCGCGGCTGGAACGTCGTCACCTACGAGGGCCCCGGGCAGCCCACGGTCCTGCGCGAGCAGGGGCTCGGCTTCATCCCGGACTGGTGGCGCGTCGTGACGCCCGTCGTCGACTACCTGCGCACGCGCGCCGACGTCGACCCGGACCGCATCGCGCTCGTCGGCGTCTCCTTCGGCGGCAGCCTGGCGCCGCTGGCCGCCGCGCACGAGCACCGCCTGGCGGCCGTGCTGGCCGTCGACGGCCTGGCCGACCTGCACGCCGCGTTCGCGCGCCAGTTTCCCGCGGCGCTCCTGGACCTGTACGACGCCGGCCGGCACGCCGAGTTTGATCAGTACCTGCTCGCGGCCATGCACAACGCGTCGTCGACGCCGACGAGCGTGCGCTGGATCCTGGCGCAGTCGCTCTTCACGTTTGCGACGACGAGCCCCGCGGACTGGTGGGGCCGCCTGCCCGCGTACCGCGTCGACGCGGCGGTGCTGGGCAACATCACCTGCCCGGTGTTTGTGGGCGACGGCGAGAACGACAGCTCGGCGCCGGGGCAGGCCGCGCAGATGGCGGCGGGGGCGGCGCAGCGGGGCGGAAGACCGGGCCAGCAGAACCAGAGCACGTACAACCTGTTCCGGACGGCCCTCGGCGCGGGCGAGCACTGCCAGATCGGCGCCGAGGCGCAGCTGGCGCAGGTGACGCTGGACTGGCTGGCGGACGTCTGGGACCACGTGCCCGTGCCCAAGAACAGCACGGGCGGTGTCTACTGAACGGTGCTGGGGCCAAGACTACGGACGAACGCTGTACGGACTGTGGTGATTCGGGTTGCTCGGAAGGGAGCGTGCCTTCATTCATAGATATATAATAAGCTGATTTTTTGTACTATCTTCCCAACCTATTGCCATCTATATCCCAAGGCCAGAAAGACACACAACGTCAACTTTAACCGAGGGACCCGTATAATTGTGATATCTGAATTGAATGTTCGACAACGGCTGAGGGAACAGCGATGAATCCGTCCGGGCCGCCGGTTAAACTTCCCCTTGTCGTTCTCCCTTCCTCGCCAGTCTCCAGTGTTTCGTGTAGAGTTTCCTTTTATTTTTTTTTATTTGTTCTCATCGTTTTCTTGAGAAAAACGCCTCGCTCCGACAGCTGCACGCAGCTACAGAGCGTGTGAACATCTTCTTGTGCCACAGGGGCTCCTACAAGATGCCTGCCCCCCCTTGAAGGAGGTTCTGTCTGCGAGAGAGGTTTGCATATGTATTTTTCTTGTTTATTCATATTCAGGAGATTATCTGCCCTACTGTCTTTTGGTTCCGTTCATGGAGACCTCGTCCTTTTACACGGTTTCAGCAGTGTCACGGTATCCCGGCCAGGGCTGACGACGCTCGCCTGCGCTTTTGCATCATCTTGTCAGAGCACCTTTTTTGTTTTTTGTCGTAGTTTCTGGTCGATGAATTGTGACTCGTGGTGATCGGCTCAAGTGCCGGAGACGAACGGCGGCGTTGCGAGATCGCCTCTCTGGTAGCAAAATTTGCGATGCAATCCTGAGACAGATGTTTCTTCGTCCGATGAAACACGGTGCTCATCGTCAAGTGTTTTCACTTGTGCAAGAAAATCGACGAGCACAGGCTCACATCACACGTCTTGCGTTATGACTTGCGTATAGATCCGTCCGTACTACGAGATGGAACCGGATCAGCCTGCGTTTGGCCACAAACGTGCCTGCTGTCGACACAAGCTAAACTTTTTTGTTATCTCTCCCCTCAACGTTTTGCACCATCATGCCTTCTCCTTTATCTGCGACAAGCAAGAACATGCGGGAAATTCCGGTTTCTTTTTTTCTTTTTCTTTTTCTTTTTCCCTTGACGTTTGATCAGCCGTACATCCCCTTTGCGTTCGCAAACCTGGCTATTCAGCCGGCTCCGCCGTGGTCTCCTTTTTGTCGTGGCCCTTGCCGTGACGCGGGCACAGATGTGTTGATATTATCCTGTTGCAAGACAAAAAAAAAAAAACCAACAAAAAAAAATCTGTTTCCATTTCCACCCCCTTCCCTCCTGAACATGGGGCATCGTGCTCCGTGTTGTGTTTGTGGTTTCTTTTTCAAAACCCGCCACAAGAGCCCGTAGTTGTCACGCCCAGACTTGGTTTTTTTTCAGCTTTCACATTCTGTTTTTGTATATTCAAAACTGCGCCCATGAACGGGTACGTGCAGAGCTTCCCCGTCATCGCAATCTCGTGCACCCTCCTGTTGAAGATCCCCGACGGATGCGGCGCTCGTCGCTCTCGTCTGACCCGGCTGGCACGCCCGGATTTGCTGTACGACGTACTACATACGGGATGGAGCACGGATGATTCGTTGGACCAGACAAACAGCAAACATGGGAAGCAAGGCCAAGCAAGCCCAGTGTGACGCTATGTGTGCCTGCATGTGTTTTTCGGAGACCGGGCAAGGAACGCCTGTACCGACAACAGAGGACTCGCTGGCATCCTGTATCCTAGAGAGTGAACACAGGCTGTCGAGAGGGTCAAGAACAAAGCAAAGCAAAGCAGTCATGATCAGCAGAACATCGTCATCGTCGTCGTCGTCGTCGTCGTCGTCGTACGGCCGTGCTTTGTACCTATCTAGTCGGCTGGCAATTGCTCGTTAATCAGCCAATTGTACGAACACAAGCCCCCCTTTTTGCCCAAGAGGGCGCAAAAGGGACACGCAACAGCAAAAAAGGTTGTGTGCTGTCGGACGTACCATCCGTGCGCGTTTGTGCATGCAGCAACAGACGGGGACAGAGGGAGGGCCTCTAGTGGGCTGCAGCGCGGGAAAGAAAAAAATACTGCAGCTGCAAGGGACCGCCGTTTGATTGGATGGCTGCATTGGGGCTGTTTCTCGTTGTTTCAGGTCAAGAAGCTCTGCCAGCCAATCAACGTCTGGTCAACCGTAGGTCGGCCTTGGGACAGTAGGAAGGCCCCGCCAGCTGGATTGCAACCACTATTGCTTACCCTTCTCAGCGCGAAAACGATTATCCCAGCAAGCCATGCTCCCTGTAATACGTAATACGACGCTGGACAAGCCTAAGCTTCTTCTCGCCTTTCTACCCGGCGCCATGACTGGAGCGGGTCTAGTGCGTTTCAGGGGCCTGCTGGTCCTGTCCACTGGTTATTACGGAGTATTACGTTGTCCTACTGAGCTCTGTGTTGACTCTACGAAGACCGGTCAGAACGACTGTTTCTGTTTGCATGTGCGCGTTTGCAACTTGTTCCAAAAACAAAAAGGCTAAAAGAAAAGATCAACACGCCGTGCCCTGTTTACAACACGTTTTGCAACCATCGACAACTGCTGTTTCACATCAAACAAAGAAAGAAGAAGAAGAAGATGACGAAGAGAACGATGAAAGTGAAAGAAACACTTGACCACGACTCGATGATGTGCAGGCTCACAGACGACAAAAAGAAGGCCAATGGAAGGGCGCTGCCAGGGTAGACATGGCCCTGGCCATCCCTGCAGCGGATCTCCGGAGAACGAGCGCCACAGGCGTGGCGTGTACGGAGTATTACTTCATAGTAGTGATAAAGTGTGGTAATGCTCCGCAATACGACGTAGTAACAAACGACGACAGCCACTGGAACCAGAGGAACCAGTGAATGGCCGAACAGACCACGAAGCAGAATACGACGCTGCTGGAGAACTTCATACGGTTACTTTTTGGCTCTTTACTTCGTACGCATTACAACGACGCTGAAGGAGTGGCAAAGATGGGACAACGACGGAAAGACTGTGTATCGAGGAACAGTTGACGAAGAAAGAAACAAGAAAAAGAGATCACAACGACACCAACGCCCTCAACAGAATCTGCCGAGCTACAACAAAGAGGGGAATATGAGTGAAAAGGCCTGGAACTGAGGAGTTCTTTGCTGTTGTTTTTTGTTGTAGATGTCGGCAACGAACAAGAAAAAAGATCTGATAATATGCCGGCTGCTATCAACAAAGCCCTTGTCCACGATAGGATCCTACGAGTATGCCTTGGCTTCTGTTCGTCTGTCTGAAATGAAAGAAAAGAGAACGGCCATGGTCTGGACTGGCAACGGCATATCGACGTCAATCTGCGCAAAACAACAGAATAAAGTGTTTTTTTTGTAGGGATCCAATTTGCGGAAGAGTGCAGCGAACAGGCAGCGAACAGAAGGTCTGCCGTCTTTTTCGGAGGTTTTTTGTGCTTGTTGCTGTCAGCAGCAATAAATTGTGAGTATTGCGCTGCAATGCTAAATAGATTGGGGGTACATTCACTTTCTGCTTGTACTTCGTAGTTGTACTAAGTATTGCTTACATAGTTGTTTTGTGGAGTTCACAAGGGCGTTGAAAACGATACGGTGGGGTGTCTCTAACAACTGCGGACGCATCGTCAAAAAAGGGGAACGACGCGGGACGAAAGAACAATTCCAAAAAGGGAAAGAACGCACCCCCCTCCCCCTTACCTTCGAGGCACGGGTGAAGGTCCTTTTTTTTCTTCTTCCTTTTCCCAGGCCAGGGCCGAGCGGTCTGGGAAGATCCAAAGGGCAAGTGCAGAGGAGGGTTCTTTCCTGTTTGTCTTCTCCCCCCTGTTTTGCCGCTGATGGTCGTTCATCTCTTCCATTCTCAGTCTTTCTCGATCTCTTCATCTTTCATCATCTTCTCTTCGTCTTCTTCCCTTCACCTTTTCCCGTCCTTTTTTCTTCTTTTCCGTTCGTTATTGCTCGACGCGGGGCCTCTCTGTCCCTCCATATTACCTTTTTCTTTTCTTTCTTTAATAGACTTTCATTTTTCTTCTTCCCCCTCTTTTCCCTTTTCATTTCGATTTAAAGTGCGGCTTCTCCTGGACCAATATCGACTTGCATCGTCTGGGACCAATCTGTCTGGGATCTCAACTTCTTTGAAACAACAGCCCTGCGCCCGCTCCTTGTACTTGCTGCTTTCTATTTCTTCTTGGCTTGCCCAACGTCTTCGTCTCGGTCGTGTTCACGCGATGTGCTTTGAGCGGTGATTTTTTTTCTTTTATTTATTCATTTATTTATTCTCTTCTTTTCCTTTTCTCTTGCTCTTCTTCCACTTCTTCACGCTGGTCGACATCTCGAGAAAACGCGCGTTTAAATATTGCAGAGACCGTGATTCTGCTCGAACGAGCACTCTTCCCACAAACATCACCACACGACTGCACATCTTCGCTTCATCCTCGGTATCGCCAACCTCGTCGTCTCGTTGCATCACTTCGGAACCAATTTCCTTTTCCACCAATTCTTTCACTCCTTCACAACCTCGTCTCCGGAACCTCCTATCGTCCAGCCGGCTGGAATTGGCCTTTTCGGCCTTCACCACCCTTCCACCCTTCCACCCTTCCCTCTTCTTTTCTCCTCTCACCGAAGACTTCAACATGTCCAGCCAAAACATCACGATGGCACCGAACGGCACCGCGAGCACCGGCAACACCAACACCACGGCCGCCGCCCGCAATGCCACCGCGCCCATCTCCAAACCCATCAGCCCCGCCCTCGAAAACCGGCTGCTGGGCCAGTACCTGCTCGTCATCTGCGGCGCCGTCGCCCTCGCCATGCTCCTCTACCGCGCCGTCTACGTGCTGAACCGCCACGTCCGCACCGTGACCTCGCTGCAGAACGACACCCAGCGCTACTACGCCCGCGCCGACCCGCAGATGTCCTGGATCAAGCGCAACCTCATCTACGCCCCCCTCGTCCACAAACGCCACAACCGCGAGATCCAGCTGAGCTCCGCCGTCAACATCGGCACGCTGCCGACCCGTCTCCAGCTCCTCTTCATCGCCGCCTACTTCGCCACCAACATCGTCTTCTGCTTCCTCGACATCCAGTACCACACCAACTTTGCCTCCGCCGCCGCCCAGCTGCGCAACCGCACCGGCACCCTGGCCGTCGTCAACATGATCCCGCTCTTTCTCATGGCCGGCCGCAACAACCCGCTCATCGCCTGGCTCAACATGTCCTTTGACACCTTCAACCTCCTCCACCGCTGGTTCGGCCGCATCGCCATCTTCGAGGTCCTGGTCCACACGTTGTCCTACTTCATCCCGAACGTCGGCACGAAGGGCTGGGCGGCGACCTTCCACTCGGCGGTCTCGGTCCCGTTCATCATGTTTGGGTTCATTGTGTGTTTTCTTTTTGTTCCCTATCTTTCTCGTTGTCTAGCATTTACCAACTAACTCGTCTTCTCGTGTAGGGCACGATTTGCTTCATCGTGATTGGCATCCAGGCCATGAGCCCCCTCCGCCACGCCTTTTACGAAACATTCAAGATCCTCCACATCGTTCTGGCCGCCGTGTCCGTCATGGGCGTCTACTACCATCTCAAGATCGAGCACTTTTCGCAGCTCACCTACGTGTTTCCCGTCATCGCCATCTGGATCGTCGACCGCGCGGCCCGCTTTCTGCGCGTCGTGTACCACAACGTCGGCCACGGCGGCACCCGGACCCTCGTCGAGGCCCTGCCCGGCAACGCCTGCCGCGTCACCGTCACCATGGCACGCGCGTGGACCTTCCAGCCCGGCCAGCACGCGTACCTGTACTTCCCGAGCGTCGGCCTGTGGCAGTCGCATCCGTTTTCCGTCGCCTGGAGCGAGGAAGGCGAGGTGCTGGACAACAACGACAACAAGCTGGCCATGCACCGGCAGGACGTGCTGGCCCTGCGCAAGACGAGCATGTCGTTTGTCATCCGCGGCCGCACGGGCATGACCGCGAAGCTGTACAAAAAGGCGTCCGAGACCGCCGACGGCCGCTGGACGACCAGCTGCTTGGTCGAGGGCCCGTACGGCGGCCTACACCAGATGCGCTCCTACGGCACCGTGATGCTGTTTGCCGGCGGCGTCGGCGTCACCCAGGCCGTGCCCCACGTGCGCGACCTGGTCGTCGGCTACGCCAACGGCACCGTCGCCACGCGCAAGATCGTGCTGGTGTGGATCATCCAGAGCCCCGAGCACCTCGAGTGGATCCGGCCGTGGATGACGCAGATCCTCGCCATGGACAAGCGCCGCGACGTGCTGCGCATCATGCTCTTTGTCAGCCGGCCACGGTCCACCAAGGAGATCCACTCGCCCAGCGCCACCGTGCAAATGTTCCCCGGCCGGCCCAACATCGACACGCTGCTGGGCATCGAGATGGAGAACCAGGTCGGCACCATGGGCGTGTCCGTGTGCGGGCCCGGGGCGCTCAGCGACGAGGTCCGGCGTGCGGTGCGCCAACGGCAGTACCAGGGCTCCATCGAGTTTGTCGAGGAAGCGTTTTCGTGGTAGTCTGCTCTGCTTTCTCTTTTGTCCTTCTTTTCTCCTTTTCTCCTTTTCTCCCTCGGCTTGTACATATTTTGAGCAACCATCTCTTCGGCATCTCTTCGGCATAGACGGAGTACATCTGTGGCTGCAGACAAGCAGCAGCAGCAACTGGATTTATGGCGTTTTCTTTCTTGCCTTTTCTTTATTTGGTTTCCGTCATCTTCTATATCTTCTTGTACATTCTTTTTTTTAGGCTTTCTTCCCTCATACATGGATTGAGCAAACAATCTCGGTTGGCGGGATACACAAAAGCAAACCAATGCATGAGCCATTTACATGCTATTGAATAACGGCAGAATATAGAGACCATAGTATAGTGAGAATATATTGAACGCTCTTCCGTTGCAACGATGGAGCGGCTCCCATGAACCTACCCCGCAACCAAAATCCCCCCGGACGCCATACAAAACGTGTCCCCATAGCAAGATAAGCATAGGCTATCCTCCGCCCTGACCACGAAAGCCGCTGCTTTTCACGTCCTCCCCCCTCAACGCCATGGCGGAACCGGAACCGCTTGCGTTTGTGCGCCTGAGCGGCAAGCCGGCCCAGGACGCCCGCGCCACGAGCCGAGCGGTCCGCTCGCACGTGATGCGCCGGTACAAGCGGCAGCAACGCACCGCCGACGCGCAAAAACGGCAACAGCGGCATCCGCAGCAGGGACAGCGTCTGCTGTGCGATGCGGTCCACACCCCGGCCGCCCGTCCCTTTCCCGCAACGCCACCATCGTGGGCGGTTGCAGGCGGCTCGGAGACGCGTCTACCGTTCGACGATGTCTCGCTCTGGCTTGCGCCGGCGCCGTCGTCCGGGCCGGCCGCCGGGGACGATCTTGCCGGGGACGATCCGGACGGAGTTGTCCCGGCGCCGGAGGGCGCCGGGCTTGAACGCCAACCGGACTGCGGGGAGAGTCGAGATACGATTCTGGCAGCGCGGAACGCGGCCGGCAGTCCTCGGTTCGCCCGGACCCTTCTGGACGGCCGCGTCGAGCCCTTTTCCTGCCTGCCCATCCCGTCGACGCCGCGGGCTCTCATGCTTCTACAACAAAGTCTGCGTCCCTCCTCCTTTTCTTGTACTATCGTAGAATTTCTCACAGAGATTTCGCTTGCATCTTTTCCTCTTACTGACCGTTTGCTGTGAACCGACCAACCAAACAGACGCGACACGGCCGATCCGCACCTCGGTCCACGACGACCCGACCGGCCTGTACCGGCGGCGGTGCAGCCAGGACCCGGCGTGGCTTTATATGCACATGTTCTACGCCGCGGCCCGGTTTCCCGCCGCCGCCGCCACCGGAGAAGTTACCAACTACTTGCTGCAGTGCATGGCCGCCGTCAACGCGAGCATCGCGCGGGCGCCCACCCAGATCGCCGACGCCACCCTGGCAACCGTCGCCTGCCTGGCCAACATTGAGGTATTTTTGGTTTTTGTCCTTTTTTTTTTTTTAATTATCTCACCTACGTCCCCGACCTAACTCCCTGCAGAGCCTCAACGGCCTGGCGTCCGACGCCGACGTGCACATGAACGGCCTGCGCCGCATGGTCGAGCTGCGCGGCGGCCTCGGCGGTCTCGGCCTGCGCGGCATTCTGCGCCGCATGGTCCAGTGGTCGGACCTCCTCGCCAGCGGGCGGTCGTCGAGCCCGCCCCGGTTTCCCTATTACCGCGCGGACCCGGCGGACGAACAACAACAACAACAACAGCAACCGTTGTTGTCGGCGTGGACGCCCGCGGTGCCACGCGCCGCGTACCGCCTCCACACCCATCCCGCGCTGGCCCGTGTACGCAGCGCGAAGCACGGCGTGACCGTCTGCGGCGTGCTGGCGTCGCTGCACGCGCTGTCGGTGTTTCTCAACGGGTTGGATGCTGCGGCGGCGGCGGCGGCGGTGACGTCGCCCACCACCCGCAGCATCCCCTGGGCGGCCGCGTACCCCGACCGCGTCTACGACGTCGAGTACCGCATCCTCGTCGCCCTCTTCGACGACACCCTCGTCGTCGCCGAAGCCTCCGCCGCCTCCGCCGCCCCGACGCCGGACGAAGACGCGGCCCGCCGCGTCGGCACCCTGTTGCTGCACGCGGCGCTGCTGTTTGTCTACACCAACCTGCGGGAGACGCCCGTCGGCCACGCGGTGCGCCGCCGGCTCGTCTCGCGTCTGTGTGCGGCGTTTCGCCGCGCGGACGTAGCAGATGCGGACGTTGCAGACGATGCGGACGACGTCGCCACCCGCTTTGCCGCCGAACTACTCTGGGCCGCCTGTCTCGGCGCCGGCGCCGGCAGTGCCACGGGGCCGGATCAGGCCTACTTTGTGGACGTCGTGCGGACGCTCTGCGCACGCCACCGGCTCCGGTCGTGGGCCGACGTCGAGCACCTGCTCCGACGGTGTCCGGCCTGGGAACGCCAGTGTGCGGCGAGGTGTCGGGACATGTGGAACACGCTGGCACCGGAATTGAATACATGTTGACCTTTTTGAACGTTACTAGCTCTCCCGGCGTCATGTCATGTGCTTTGCAAGCGGGTGTACCTTTTCGTTTTGATCATTCTGTTTACGTATTCTGGATTGTCTTGTTCTGGGTTGGTATTTGACTTGGTTCCGTGTTCATTTTCTTTTCCTACGAAGATACTGTACTCCCATCAAAGATCGAGTCAAAAATGCTCAATGAAAGCTGTTCGTTTCCCAATCCGTCCTCTACAACGTTCACGTTACTGCGTGCCATTTTCAACTACTGCTGCCCTGTTTGTTACAGGATGGCGACTCTTCTCAATGCTGCCAAGGACAGAAACCAAGCTGTGTTCCATTGTTTCCAGCGGTCAGACAAAAGAACAACATAGTCAACTTGGATTGGAAGATTTTTTTGGTTCTCTCTTACCGTTTGAGACCCTCGGTGAGAATCTCTCGTTCTTGGCTGAACACCAAGCGAAACTGGCCCTCTGTGTCGGCGTGCTCCTCGCACGGATGGAGACCAACACCGGCGTCGAGGAGCTTCTGCGCCAGACTGTACTCCCGGTCGTGGCCGTCCGTCGCAGGGCCTTCAAGCCAGGGGCTCAGATCGATGAAGAGGAAGAAGCCGGCGTTGCTGCGAAAACCAGTGATTAGCCCTGCTGTCTGACAACAATCACAGCCCACAGTATACGGCCAACATACGCCTTTTGGTAGCGGACACCCGCCTCGTCGAGAACGCGCATGGTGAACGCACGGCTGTCGTGCAGGCGCGCCCGGGACAGTGCCATAAAGGACGCCACAAAGGCCGTGTCGTTGAGGATGGCCGTGCCGATGGCGATGGACGGGCCCGAGGGGTTGTGGAAGCGCATGTTGCACGCGACCGCCTTGCGGAGACTGGTGTTGCGCGTCACGAGGCTGCCGAGGCGCAGACCGGCGGCGGCGAAGTCCTGGAGAAGGAAGGGGTTGTCAACAGTCCACTACATAGTCTGCAATTAAACAACGATGACAAGAAAATCCCCCAAAACTACCTTGCTCATGCCGTAGAGGACGTGCACGCGGTTTTCGTCCACGAGGCCCGCGCAGTCGAGCGACAAGACGGAGGTGAACGTGCCCTCCTCCGCCGTCAGGGCATACACCTCGTCGCTGACCAGGTGCAGCGAGTTTGCCTCGCAAAAGGCCATCAATGCCCGCAGGGCGTCTGGCGTGTACGTGCGGCCTACCCTGTGTCAGTTGTGAAGTCTAACCTTTTTTTTTTTTCAGCGCGGTCCACGATACGCACCCAAAGGGTTGTTGGGGTTGACAATCAGCAACGCGCGCACGCGGATGCCGTGCTGCTGTGCCGTCTGCAGCGCCGCCGCATACTTCGGCACGGCCGCGGCCGACAGCGGATCGACGACGCCGTCCATGTCGGCGTAGACCATGCGCAGCGCCGACGTGTTGCCAAAGTCCAGCTCGAAGCGGCCGTAGATGGGGCGGCTCACGAGGATGCCCTCGCCGGGGTCCGCGAGGCTGTAGCCGAGCAGCTCGTGGATGGCGGTGAGGCCCGACGCGGTGATGACGTCCTGCGCGCGGACGGGCGCGGCCGGGCGGAAGAACGTGTTGATGTGGGCCGCCAGCGCCGCGGGGAACCGGGTGCCGCCCATCGTGCTGTAGCGGTACGCGTAGGCGCTCTGCGGGATGGACACCTGTTTCTCGGGGAGAGAAGGTTAACGAAGAACTGGTTGCGTTGCTGGAGCGGAAAGGGAGAGGCTGGTCAACGTCAACCGCACATACATTCTTCTGGACGAAGTGGTGAAGCTCCTCGTGCATCAAGTTCTACCAAAGTCAGCCTCGACATGCCAAGGACTCGAGTCCACTACAACGCCCAACAACGTAAGACACGCACGTTCTCGGCCGTGGCGAAGGAGATGACGCCCGTCGGGTTGGATACGGCATCGTAGGGATTGTTTCCCCCCGGCGCAAAGCGCCAGGGGATGTCTATACTGGCAGCGCTCTTCGCGCCTCGACTAGACAGCATCCTGGTTTGTTGGTGGTAATTTTTGTCGTGACCAAGATAGCAGAAGCTCGTCAACGGACGCAGACAAGCTGTCGGTTGTGTGTGTATGTATTTGGTTTGCTTTATGCGAAGAGAAAGACGGACGAGAACCGAGGTATGTTGGCAAGGACTTATAGACTACAAATACTCATTGAAAAAGAGAAAATAAACACATTAACACAGAAAAAAAAGAATAATAGAACAAGAACTGAAGAATAGCTCCATAAGCCCGGAGAAATTGACGGCCGACGCGGAACGGGGGTGACATCGGATCGAGAGAGCTGGACGGCTCCTGGTAGTCGGGCTTATCACACGACCACGAGGGGTTAAAAAAGAACAAACACGTCGACTCGATTGGGAAAATGCTACAATGTGCTCATGATTATGCGCAATCTATGCGGTGGTCTGGCCGTGCAATCAAGCCGGCATAGCAAAGCCGGGAGAAAGTGTGGAGGTGTTGTACGGAGTTCTCCGTAGACGGGCCGGCCGAGTTTAGTCTAGTGTGCGGCCGGGCTAACCGTATTAGGAAAATGCTGAATTCTCTCACTGTACTCTGTGACCGGGCCTAGTATGAAATGCCTATCCATCCTGGTTACAGTCTCGCGAGACCACACGATCGCCACCCTGGATCCTTTACCTTACCCTACTCGGAAAATGCAGAGATACGCAGAGAGCAGATAAACAAATGCAACGGCCTTGATAACTGGTTTCCTGGGGCTTAAGGGAACGGGCCAACACTCCAACATGGGTTGACGGAACGAAGACGAGAACAGCCACCAGTTGTCGTGCGTATCTATATTGTCAACATTGCAGATATGGTTTTGTTCTCTCTCTCTATATATACATCGAGACTGCGCCGGTATGTCGATGGGGCTGGCTAGAACCGAACTGAACGTGGTAAAACGTCCTCACATAATTTTGATTTTCATTTTGATTTGACTTGATTCTGATTGAAAAAGACAACCACAAACGACAATGCCAGGTTTCGTTCACAAGACTGTTGATGAGGACGGCACGCTGCCGTCCAAACACCTGGACGCCACGGAAAAGGGCCTGGAGACCCCCGCGGAGCTGGGCCAGATCGCGGCCGTGCCCGTCCTGGCCACGGAGTTTGGCGAGCTCCGCGACCTGCGGCAGGGCCTGCACCAGCGCCACGTGCAGATGATCGCGCTGGCGGGCACGCTGGGCACGGGCATCTTTCTGTCCTCGGGCCAGGCCATTGCCCGCGGCGGCCCGCTCGGCGCGCTGCTGGGCTACAGCATCGTGGGCGCGGGCGCCGTCGCCGTGGTCTTCGCCGCGGCCGAGATGGGCGCGCTCGTCCCGCTCAACGGCGGCGTCATCCGCTACGCCGAGCACTTTGTGGACCCGGCGCTGTCCTTTGCCAACGGCTGGAACGAGGTCTACGCGCACATCGTGTCCATCCCCTCGGAGCTGTCGGCGGCCGCCGTGCTCGTCGAGTTCTGGACGACCATCAGCAACGGCGTCTGGATCACCATCTTTGGTCTGCTCACCCTCGTCACGGCGCTGCTCTTTGTGCGCGTGTACGGCGAGATGGAGTTTGGCTTCTCGCTGCTCAAGATTGCGCTTGTTGTCGGCCTCAATATCATGGTGTGTTCCTTTTTGTGCGTGTACACGTAAAATCAGCTACTAACGCTTTTTTTTTCTTTTTTTTTTTCCTTGCCTTTGCTCCCAGGCCCTCGTCATCGTTTGCGGCGGCGGCCCCGACCACAAGGCCATTGGCTTCCAATACTGGCGCAACCCCGGCCCGTTTGTGCAGTACCTGGGCATCGGCGGCGCGCCGGGCCGGTTCCTGGGCTTCTGGACCGTGCTGGACAACGCCCTGTACGCCTACTCGGGCATCGAGAACATTTCGCTCACGGCGGGCGAGACGCGGGCGCCGCGCACGTCCATTCCCATGGCGGCCCGGCGTGTCTTTTGGCGGATTCTCATCTTCTATGGTAAAATGGCTGTTGCTGCTGCTGTTGTGCGTTGTAAAAAAAACAAAAAACAAACAAACTGAATGACGCTCCAGTGGTCTCCATCTTCTTCGTCGGCCTGCTCGTGCCGTCCAGCGATCCCAAGCTGCTCAAGTCCACCGGCAACGCCGCCCAGTCGCCCTTTGTGCTGGCCGCCACGCGCGCCGGCATCCGGGCCGTGCCGTCGATCATCAACGCCGTCGTGCTGACGTCGGCCTGGTCGGCCGGCAACTCGAGCCTGCTCTGGGGCTCGCGCATCCTCTACGGCATGGCCCTCGAGGGCCGCGCCCCGCGCGTGTTGACGCGGGTCAACCGGTTCGGCGTGCCGTACCTGACGGTGCTGTTCTACGGCGCCTTTATGGGCCTCGCGTACATGTCGCTGTCCAGCACGGCGGTGACCGTGTTCGCCTGGCTCAAGGACCTGGTCGCCGTCGCCACGCTCGTCAACTGGATGGTCATGACGGCGGTCTACCTGCGCTTCTACTACGGCATGCAGAAGCAGGGCATCGCGCGGGACGAGCTGCCGTGGACGGCCCCGCTGCAGCCGTACCTGGCGTGGTCCGCCATGGCCATGTTTGTCCTCCTGCTTCTGACGGGCGGCTTTGCTGTTTTCTTGCATGGGCGGTATGGTTTCCCACACGAGGGGGTTTCTCTTTCGTTATCGCCTCACCATCCCTGGCCACAAACACTAACCGCAATGTCCGCAGATGGTCTGACGAGACGTTCGTGTCGAGCTACGTCAACATCCCCATCTTCGCCCTGCTCTACGCCGGCTACAAGGTCATCAAGCGCTCCAAGGTCATCCCTCTGGAAGACATTCCCATTCGGCACTTTTTGCAGATCTACCAGAACGAGCCGCGCGTCCCGGTCAAGCCGGTTATGGGCTGGCGCCGGCTGAACATTCTCTGGTCGTGAGGATCCATGGGGGAGCGAAATGGTCGATGGAAATACAAGAAAAAGAGGACAATTCATTACTTTCAATGAGCTACCCCTATCATGTATTGAGTAATAATACTTTCGTGCACTGTAGATTACTAAAATCCACGTGACACACAGCGGGTGACTTCCCCGCGACTACCTTGCCACGGCCTGCAAGCACTGTAATGGTACGCGTCGTTCGGGTGGCTTGCGGCTGTGCATGGCCACACCACACCATAACTCAGCGCCGTTTTGGGCGATGTTACGCCATTCACACACGTGCAACTGCCTTTCCCCTCTCTTCTTCCCCCCCTCCGTTATCTCGTCGTCTCGTTGTCTCGTTTCTCGTCTTGCTGTCTCGTTCCCTCGTCCCGTCGTCAACTGCTTTTCCTTTTTCCTTCTTATCAGTCCTAGAAACGACTTATGTTTTCTTGTCCCGTTGTGACTACTTGCTTGACGACGTCATCTGCTTCTTCCTGTCCGGACAGGTTCCCTTCTCTCTGCTCTCTTCCGTCCTTGACTTTGGTTTCTCTCTCTCTCTCTCTCTCTCTCTCTCTCTCTCTCTCTCTCTCGGCTTTCTATCGAACTGCTTCATAGTTGCTTCTGGTGAGACGACTGCTTGCGACGTACCAGACAGGCCGGCCTACGGCCTTACCGATCGACCCCGAAATAACGCAGACAAAAGTTGCTCTTGGTGGGACGACGTTTTCTTCGAAGCTGCGAACGGATAGGATTTGTGCTTCCAAGGACAACGGCCACAAGAGCTGTTTGAAACCGAGGACACAGGTGACCGAACGAGCGTACGGCGAAACGACGAAACGACGAACCGACGAACCGACGAACCGACGAACACAGGAAGCGATCAGAAGGACGCCCGCTCGGTCCGAGACTCCACAAGAGAGAACGAGGCTGAGGCCCACTGCCCTCCGTGTCGACAAACGTCTTGTACCGGCTGGGAAGTATCACAGCCCGTCCCGAATTTAACGAGCCCTTCTTTCGTGTCCGATCAGCAAACCGAACGACCGGCCGATTAACCCCGTCAACTTTGGCGAGCCTCGACCGGCGCGAGCAGGACACGTACGGAGTGGCCCGGGAGTTGCCACCTGTATCCGAGGATCCGACGCGATTGCTTGATTCGGGCCTTCTTATTTCTTCTTATTCTTCTTCTTTTGGCTTGTTCGATCTGGCATCGTCGTCGCCACATTCTATGGTCACCGCCCTCACCACCACTACTACTACCACCAAGATCCAAAGTTGAAAACGAGAACCACCAAAATGGGCCTGTCCTACAATACCTACCTCAGCAGCAGCAAAATCTTCGGTTGCAAGACGTGCAAGGCCCACCTGGCCAACAATGAAGACATCATTAGCAGGGTACGTTGACGTTGCCCCCCTCCAACCTCTTTTCCCCGGCCTGTCTAACCCGACCCAGAACTTCCGCGGCCAACACGGCAAGGCCTTCCTCTTCAACTCCGTTGTCAACATCGACGCCGGCGCGGCCGCCGAGCGCAGCATGACGACGGGCCGGCATGTCGTGCGCGACATTTGCTGCCGCGGCTGCGGCGGCACCGTGGGCTGGAAGTACGACAAGGCGTACGAGGCCACGGAGAAGTACAAAGAGGGCAAGTACATCCTCGAGGCGGAGCTGCTGTGCCTGGTGAGTTGAGCCTGGGGGACGAACGGCGTCGAGAGAAGGGGGGAAAGTCGAGAGTGTTGCAACTGTGCGTTGTCCCGAAAGTAAAACTGTTGTCTTTCTTTTCTGTTTATTTCATTCCTGCATAAGCATCTTTGCCTTTTCTTTTGTTTTGCTTTTTCCACCTCAACGGCGTAAGCATTATGGTGTTCTGATTCTCGGGAGGGGAAACAAAGGTACAATGGTCTGTTTCGGATTGTTTATTTTATTTTATTTTATTTTATTCTATTTTATCTCATTCGTTGTGTATGGGTTTTGGGAGCTTCAGGCCGGTTGTTCTTTTCTGGGAGGGTGTTGTTTACATAGGAAACAAGCTTGGCGTGTATTTTGGTAGCCAGATTGTCTTTGCCTGGAATACACAACCAGCCAT
Source organism: Niveomyces insectorum RCEF 264 (assembly GCA_001636815.1). NCBI lineage: Eukaryota > Fungi > Ascomycota > Sordariomycetes > Hypocreales > Cordycipitaceae > Niveomyces > Niveomyces insectorum. Next base: position 271,104 of record AZHD01000021.1, read on the forward strand.
ACAAATGCATTTTCTATACGTTCTCTCCCTCGTTTTAAGAAGCATGAACATCACGGAAGGTGATTGCCCGTATCACATGGTGTTTGACTCGTGGAGTGGGCGTTACAACTTACAGTTTCACGTTGAGGTACAGTTGACAGAGAAATTCACTTCCGAAATCACATGCCAAACACATGCTAGAAATTCCGTCTTGATTGCGCTTCCATGCTTGAACTTTGTATTCCCGGGAATTGAAAACGCCCAAAACGAGTGAGCAACAGGTGTTCCTGTACGGCGTGCAGCAGCATGCAGGATATATCGAAACAAAATAGAATACATATTAGTGTAGGCGCTTGGGATGAAAGAGGACAGAGATGATTGAAAAACGGAAAGAGAAAAAAAAATGGCACAAAGTAAAGACGGCACGGTCAAAAGGGTGGACTGGAACAAAAAGCCCGCTACCCGTCGATGGGGCACACGTAGTCCCGCTCCCGCGCGCCGTGATGCGGTAACGGCCGCAGAGAACCGGGTGTTTCGGCGGCCCGGGCCGCTTCCAGCGCGTCGAGGCACGCCTGGTGGTAGATGTGGCGGCAGGCAAAGAGCACGAGCGGGCCCAGGGGCGGCGGCGGCAGCGTGGTCGTCGACGCGGCTGGTCCGAAAGGCGTCGTGGTCATGGTGATGGAGGAGGAGGTGTCGCTGGTCGCCGCCGTCGATTGCCGACCAACCGCATCTTCGTCAAACAGCAGGCCGTCGCTGGCCCGGCCGGCCGGCGATTTTGCCCGTCCCGGGCGTGCGTCCGTCGGCGGCAGCAGCAGCTGCTGCTGCTTCTGCTTGCCTTTTCCCTTGCCTGTGTAATCCACGTTTTCTGCGGTGCCGCCACCAGGACCATTACTACTGCCACCACCCCCGCTGCCGGCGTGGCCATTGTCTTTGCCCTTGCCCCGGTCCAGCCCGCCCCGGCTCGCCAGCAATGCCAGGCGCTTCGCCTCCTGCCGGCGCTGCGTCTCGGCTGCCTGTTTCGCCTCCCACGCCTCGTAGATGCTGCTCGGGTTCTGGCTCTGGTTCGGGTTCTGCCCCAGGCCTGGGTTGGGCGCTGCCTGCATCTGCACGCCGGGCCCCCACACACGGCGCCCGCACGCCTCGCACGTCGACCCCTTGGCGCGCCAGCCGCGCTGGCGCAGCTCGACGGCGCGCTGCACGCTGCCAAATAGGCTGTGCTCGAGCAACCGGTTGGCCAGCCGCAGGAGGGCTTCCTCGTAGGCGTAGGCGGCGAACACGGACGCGAGCACGGCGCGCAGGTCGGCCAGGCTGGGCGACGCCGCGGCGGCGCGGGCGAGGAAGGCTTTGAGGATGCGCAGGAACGATCGGTTGGTGGTGGTAGCGGCGGTAGCGGCGGTAGCGGCATTGCGCTGGGACGACGACGAGGCTCGACTGTCGCCGGTACGGCCGCCGGGTGATGGCACCGTCGGCGCGACGGACGACGACGTTGTCGTCGTCAGCAGGGCCGTGAACGTGTGCTGCACGAGGGAGCGCAAGAGGCCCACGAGCCTGTCGCCGTCCGCTTGCTGCGGAGCGGGCGCGGGCGGGTGCGTCTTGTCGCCTTGCGAGGACGCTGGCAGCAATGACGACCATGCTGGCGACGGCGCGACGGCCGTGCCGTTCTTCCGCCCTGCGTCGCCCGTCGCTTGTTTGGGTTTTTCTTCGTGGAGAATGTGCGCGGAGAGGTTGCGCGTGATCTGCACGGTCGTGTCGATCAGGTCGAGCCACAGCTGTTCGTCAGGCAACAAGTCGGCGCTGTCCTTGTTCTGCGGTCGCAAACGGGACACCGCATCGTCGCCGCCGCTGCCACCGCCGCCGCCGGCTTTGCGCCGTGTCTGCGTGTGCCCCTGGCACAGCCAGATGCCGACGTGCGTGTACTTTTGCAACGCCCGCATGAGGTCCTCAGCGGCATTGCGCTGCACCACAGTGACGTCTGAGCCACCCTCCGAGGCACCACTCTCACTGTGGGTGTCACCGCCGCTGTTCTCGGACGTAGAGGTGCTGCTGTCACTACCATTACCACCACCACCAGCTTTGCCGGACGTTAATAGCCCCAGAACGGCCGCCTCCAGCGTGTGCAGATGCGCCACCAGACGATCCATGGCCGCGCGCACCTGGCCGTCGTTGGCCAGCAGCACCACCGCCGCATCGACCACACCGGTCGCCTCCATGGTGGGCAGGAGCGTGTCGAGCCGCAGGTCGGCTGACGGCACCTGCCCCACGTAATCGGACACGTGTGCTGGGTCGAACTCGCACAGCAACCGGATGTACTGCTCGATCAAGTCGCGGCGGTCGGACGGTTCGGGCGGCTGCTGCTGCTGCTGCTTGTTCTTTCGCTGCTCCTTCTGGCGGCCGTGGCGCGATCCCTGCCTGGTGACGCCGGCGGTTGCGACGTCTCCGTCGGCGTCAACGTTGTCTTCGAGGAGGGTTTTGAGATACTGGTATTGCAGATCGTGCCGGTGGGCTAGCGACGCCAGAACGTGCTGGTGCAGTGCGGGCGCGTGCGCGTCGAGGGTCCGCGCGGCCTCGGCCGGGTCCAGTTCGACGAGCGCAAACGCGTGCTCTTTGAGGATGCCGTATACCTCCTGGATCTGGCGCCGGAGCGCGTTGCTGCTGCTGCCGCTGCCGCTGCCGCTGCCGGCTCCCGTTTGTGCGGCGGTTGTCCGGAGGCAGGTGGCGATGCACGCGAACACGCCGTGCTGGTCGTCCGGGTCCTCAAAGTACGTCGCCAGCAGCTTGCCGTACTGCTTGTCGGCGCGGTAGGTCCGCTTGAGGATCCGGTAGAAGCCGGCCTCCTGGAACTGCGGCAGCAGGTCCGCCATGTCGGCCGGGTGGTAGACGGACAGCAAGTACTCGGCGCTCAGCTGCGCGTCCTCGGCGAGGTCGGCGCCCGGGTAGTGGCACAGGCCCCGGAGCACGTTGGTGAGCGTGGACTCGGGGAGGAGCAGGTACTGCGGGTACTTGGGCAGGTTGCGCGCGATAAACATGTCGAGGTAGATGGTGTCGTCGGGCGCAAAGTCGGCCGGGTTCATAATCTCCGTCAGGATGGAGACAATGTACTGCCGGTCGACGGTCGCGCCAAAGACCTGCTCCTCGGGCAGGTTGCGGCGCGCCGGGCTGCGGCCGTTGACGAGCTGCTTCTCGGGCGCGTTGTTGAGGAACGAATCCTCAAAGGCTTCGTTGAGCGCGCTGAGAAAGCTCGGCGCGTGGAACTTGAGGATCATGCGCAGGTACGGAAACGACGGCTCCTGCGACTGGTGCGGCCGCGTCAGGAACCGCTTGCTGGCGCTGCTGCCGCGCGGCCACACGACGCTCTGGCCGGAAAACAAAAACCAGTAGAGCTCCGACTTGGCCTGCTGCTGCGTGGCGTCGTCCATCGGCGCGCCCGTCGGGTAGACGCGGCCCGTCAGCACGTACGACAGGTAAGGGAAAATCTTGAGAGCGTTGGTGTCGTGCATGTCCTGCTCGCCGGCCGCGGTCCCCGGGTGGTGGGGTTCGTATTCGCCTTGCGGCATGTGCGGCACCAGCAGGGCCAGCAGGTCGATGAGCGGCGTGATGAAGTCGGCCATGGCCTGGTTCCAGACGTACGCCAGCGCGTCGTACAGGCTGTGCCGCTTGCAGAGCGCGGTGATCTGGTCGAGGTCGAGCGTGGCCGTGTTCATGTGGCAAATCATCTCCTCGAGCCGGCTTTCGAGCCCCTGGCCGACGTAGTGGCGGACGAGCGCTTTGACGGCCGTGGGCGGCACCGCCGTCACGGTCTGGTCGAGGATGTAGGGCTCGAGGGTCTCGAGGAAGAGGCCCTCGATGTCGGCGCCGGCGTCCTCGAACCAGCCGTACATCTCATCAAAGAGGAAATCGGTGTCCTGGACCTCGGCGCAGGCGACAAAGCAGGCCTGCGCGAGCTCGCGCAGATGGTCGTCGTCAGCGTCCGCGCGGTTGCGCTGCCGCTGGCGGAAGGCGTACTTGAGCGAGGCGGCCATGATCTCCATGAGCCGCGCCCGCACCATGTCGTGCCGCGTGGCCGTGTCTTCGGGCAGGCCAATGGTCAGCTTGTCGGCGTCGCCGGCGTAGAAGCTGGTCGCCAGCTGGATGGCGCCGACGTAGTCGCCATGCTCCATGAGCGCGATCAGGCGGTCGGCCCAGTTCGACAGCGCGCCGATGGCCATGTCGTTGAAGCCCAGGAGGAACAGCCGGCCCTTATACGCGCGGAAGCTCATGTAAAAGGCGTCGGCGACGACGCCGTGCAGCGACGAGTCCTCGTCGTCGAGCGCCTCCACCACGCCGTGCAGCTGCCGCGAGAACAGGTCGGCGTGGTAGATGTAGCGGTTGAGCAGGTCAAAGGCCTCGGTGACGCGCATGCTGTGGTCCTCGAGCACGACGAGGCGCTGGGAAATGGTCAGGACGGCCAGGACGGAGCGCGTCAGCCACTGCACGGCGACGATGGCCTCCTCGCACTTCCAGCGGCTGCGCGCCTTGCAGTGCAGGCTGGGCGGCTTGTCGTGGTCCTCGGACGGCTGCTCCTCGACGTCCAGCACGGTCAGCACGTTGGACCAGCAGTAGACCAGCTTCGCCTTGGACACGAGGTCGTGGGTCCGCGCGTCCGGCACCCGGAGCTTGACCGCGGGGAACCAGGCGAGGCAGCCGCTCATCGCGCTGTGCGGCGCGATCTCTTTGGGCCGCGGCGTCTTGTGCTGGGTGTTGGCCACGGGCGTCGTGGACACCAGGACCAGGAGGTAGGGTGTCAGCATGGCCGTCAGGCCCATGCTGTCGGTGGCGCGGTCGACGTTGCCCAGCGGCAGCGGCGCAAACGCCAGGACGGTGCTCGGCTTGATGATCTTGCCGGACGCCGGGGGTTTCGAGCCGGGATAGCGGCCGAGGATGCGGTTGGTCTTGACGGTGCGGCCGAGGGACCCCGTGCCCCGGGTGGCGAGGTGGGCAAAGGCCATGCCGCGGTCGTCGGCCGACACGAGCGCCGTGCGGCGCGTGCCGAGAAACCCCAAGTGGGTGACAGCAACGTTGCGAATGTGGCCGTCCGTCGTGCGCTGCGAACTGTGTGCCGCCGGAGCACTGTCAAGAGGTGGGACGTGGAGAAACGGCCGAGCAACCCGGCTCATCTCCCAGGTGAAGATAGACCCGTCAGCATGGCCGCCCGCGACGGTGGTGTGGTCGGCCGAGATGGCGACGGCCGTGATGGCGCCCGCTTCAACAGCTACACATACATATGTTAGTCAGAAAAACGAACGAACAGCTCCGTCAGCCCCTATATTTCCTTACCTTTGGTCCCGGGCCCGATAATCATTTTGAGATTCTGGTTGTAATCGAACACGAGGAGGATGCCCTTGGTAGTCCCCAGCACAATCGACGCGGAAATGGCCATGCAGGTCGGCGAGCCAAAGTTGCGTTTGGCCGACTCCGAAAAGGCCTGGCTGGACAGCTTCGTGAGCTTTGTCCACCGCACGACCTCCCACGGCGGCGACGGCGCGTCGGAGCCTTGCTCGAGCTGCTGGAACTGGTAGCTGCTGCTGCTCATAGACGACGCGGTGCGGCTGTGTGCGGCGTGCAACGCGAGAAAAGCCGGCGAGGCTGGCGAGGCCGGCCGCGAGGGAGACAGGAGGTTGCTGCTGCTGCTGCTGCTGCTGCTGATGAGGCCGCTGGCGGTGCTGCCGCCGGACGCGATGCGGGACTGGAAGCGCTGGTCAAAGGGGCGGAAGGACGGGCTCGCGCCGCGGAGACCCAACCGGCTGAAGCGGCCGGAGCTGCCCGAGGGAAACGCGCTGCTGCTGCCGCCAATCGAGGACACGAGGGAGCGCTGGTTGGAGGCCGTCGAGTCGGCGGTCGAGACCACGGAGCCCGCCGGGCTGCCGGGCCGCCGGGGCAGGCCGAGAGCCGATCCGTCTTCGGACGCCGTGTCCTGTTCCTGCTGGCGCTGACGCTCCTCCTCAAGCAATTCTGCACGGTAGTGGTTCAAACGCTGCCCGGCCGATCCGTTCCCGAGCGCCACTGGGGTGGTCGGCGACTCCGGCTCGGGATCCAACGCCGACTCCTCTCGGCCGCCGCCACGGTCTCCATGCTCCGGTTCGCCAATCTCGCCCGCCGCATCGTCGCCCCGAATTGTCCGCGCGTCGTCCTCGTCCTCGCCCGCGTCTGCGCCCGCGTCCTCGTTGTTGCTCGGACCACCACCACCACCACCACTGCCGCCGTTGTCATTGTCACTCCGGTCGTCTTCCGCCGAGGAGGAGAGCGCCACCGTCTCCGGCAGCTCAGGAACGTCTTCGTCTGCACCGTCCATAGCGACGTCTGCGCGCCCATCGTCGTCCCTCTCCGTCAGGCTAGAGCTCATCGGGACGCAGTCATGCAACGCATGATGGCTTCGGCGGGCGCGGGAAAAGGGGATCGACGAAAAGGAGCAAAGCGAAAGAGGACACAGAGACGGTGTCTTCGAGAACGCTCGTCAAAAAAACGCCGAGGAAAAGTCGAGACAGACGGTACGGTTCGGATGTGAGGAGAGGAAAGGAAACGAAAAACAAGAGAGAGAAAACCGCGCAGCAATGGCGATAAGGAAGACAATTGGCGACGAAACAAAAGGGCAAATGCAAATAAAAAGAAGCTGTCTTGAAGGATGACCACTGCTGCTCCCATCACGCAATGTGCCGCCGCCGAGGAGTATGAACGTCAGAAGAACAAAAGTCTACTGACGAGTTTTGCGGTTGTATTACGTCGTTGAGTGGATTGGCTTTGGGGAGGAGAGAAGACGTCGATACTTCGTGGTCGCTTTTGCGTGCTGACGACGGCGTCCTGCAAGCCACGGCCCCGAATTGTGGAGTTCAGAGAAGACTCCTGCCTGCCAGGACCCCCTTGGGGGGGGAGCTGCTGTAATACATCGCTTGCTTCCCCTGTTGGGGGGAACGGTTGGCGGTTGCCTTGTAGCGGCTGCGGGCCGTCGTTGATCCGTGCGACGAGCATTCTGGGGCGACGCTGCCCTCTGTAATGTTTTTTCCACCCTCTTGCCTGGCAGGCCTAAGAGCGAAAGAGTGCTGCACTACCATCCATCACGAACAACGAAACAACGCCCTACCTTGTTCAAAATTGCGATTGTTTCATAATGATTGGCCCCCAGATTCCGTCGCATCTCACCAAGAGGAAACGCACGTCGGGCGACGATGGTGACCGCGACAGCGACAGCGACAACAGCAGCCGCCGCCGCGTTCGGCGCCCGTCGCCGCCGACCTTTGGGCCAACGCGGCCGGGCCCGGCGACGACATACGGACCCACGATGCCTCCTCCTCCTCCTGCGGCCGTGCAGACGTCGACGTACGGACCGAAAATGTCATCAAGCGAAGGGAAAACCGACTCCGGCCCAGTAGCACCGGCGGCCGCGCCCAAAACAAAACCCGTACTCGGCCCTACCCTGCCGCCGCCCCGGTCGACGACGAACGCAGACGAGATGGCCCTCGGCGCGAGCGACGAAAGCGATGACAACGACAACCACGATGGCCCGATGGACCCAGTGCTGCCGCCACCACCGTCGTCGTCGTCCACCGCGCGCACTACGCGTCCCGTCGCCGGCCCGACCATGGGCCCAACCATGCCGCCCACGCCAGACCGCGACCCGCAGCCGAGGAGAAGCCCACCGGGACGACCGTCGACCGCCGCGGCAGCGCCCGCGCCGGCACGCCCAACAAAGGCGGCTGTCCCGGCGAAGGCGGGCTCCGAGGATTCCGGTTCCGACTCGGACTCCGACTACGGGCCCGCATTGCCAGGCGCGGCCGCCCACCACAG
>AZHD01000021.1:279390-321289 GCA_001636815.1 Niveomyces insectorum RCEF 264
GGCGGCCCAAGATGCGCAGGTGCGGGCGTACACGGAAGCGACGCGCGGGCGGAGCCTGTACGAGACGCACCAGGCGGCGGTCAAGGGCCACAAAAAGACGGGCAGCAGCAAGCGGGACGACGACCGACGCGGCGACGACCGAGACGAACGGCACGGCGGCGGTGACGGCAACAGCACCGAGGCCAAGACGGCCAAGGCAGAGGAGGACGACCCGAGCGCGCGGGCCTTTGACCGCGACAAGGACATGGGGCTGGGCGTGCAGATCAACCACAAGCAGCGGCGGGACCTGGTGGGCCGGGCGGGCGACTTTGGCGGACGGTTTGCCAAGGGCAGCTATCTGTAGGCGGGGGGGCGCACAAAAGCACAAAATGATAGACGTCCTTTTTTACGTGGGGGGGCATATTTATCACGCATGCGATGTAATCACTGGGGGCAAACATCGGTCATGAAAAGGAATGTTGCGTCAACAATTTTTGTCATGTCATCGCCTGGCTTTTCGAAGGGCCTAAGCCTCACAGCGAAAAGCAAATGCAAGACATGAAACGACAAGAAATACAATACAAAACAATGCTTTGTTTTTTTCAAAGGAAGAACAAGAGGGGGCCTGGGAACAAAACGATACCAAAAATGAGTGAACGCCGTAAAACTCCCGGTTCGTTTTACCATCTGACTGCCCGATCGTACCAAACCAGAACCGATCCGTCTCTTGCTATGCAAACCCAACGACTGGAGGGAAAATAAGACCCGAAAAAGAAAAAGGAAAGTAAAATCAAAAGACAAGCAGCCGTAGCGTGATCCTCCATATAAGTGCTTCATAACAAATAACAATAACAATAACAATATAAGGGACGACATCGCGCCGCCGAAGCCCATTTCGACTACGCCGATCGAACGAAATCTCATACTTCGTTGATATCGAGAGTCGTTAAAGCAGTCGCGAGCGTCGGGAGTGGGTGAAGGAAGATTGCAGGAAAGAATAACGATATGCACTGTGTCGCATATGCAGATTGCAGTCGACGAGCTGGACCCCTTGTGACGAAGTGAACAAAAACAGGAGAAGCAAAGAAGGCCAATATCCTCGTAGATAGTGATGGGCCATCTGGACGCATCCCCCCGGTTATTGGCCCTTTTTATCTCACCATCCCATCCTTTTCAAGCCCCGTGCATCCTTCATCAGCGCACAAATACGAAATGAGAAATGTCGAGATCAACTTCGAACGCCAGCCTCGAGCTGCGAAGGTGTAATCTCCGAAGCGGCCCCAACGGCAGGGGCGGCGGCAGCGGAACCAGCAACGGGAGCTGGTTGATCTGGTGGTTGATTGCTTTCGCCACGTCTTCGTTGGAAGGGCAAACGATTTGCCCAACCTGCCCCGGAACCGCCCGCCCGCGGCTCGTCTTGAGACCGCGATGGCGAGCGCGACCGCACCCGTCCGTTGGACGCACTCGGACCACGCCGCATCCGATCAAACAAGCGCGGCCGCGTAGGCCCGCCATTTTCGACAGCAGCATCAGGGCCACTGGGAGACGCCCCAGCGGCACCCACAGGCGCACCCTGCGCAGGGGAATCGTTGGCGGGGATAGACGAACCAAGCGCAAATCGTCCCGGAAGGATCCGGCCCGGTCCACGAAAACTCATCCACGTGTTGTTTGGTCGCACGGGCATGTTGATGCGGTGCTGCCGAAGTTCGCCATTGGCGGAGACAGATACGGCAACAACGCCCGGGGCGGCGCCGGTAGCGTCGGCGCCGCCTTCCGGTGCCGCTGGGCGGGGTCGTGGTGTGTAGTAATCGGCTTTGCAGAGCGGGCAGCAAGCACGCCGGCTGGTCAGCCAGGGGTCGAGGCAGACGGCATGGAAGGCATGGCCGCACGTCAAGCCACGCACGTCGTCGTCGTCCTCGAGTGTGTCGATGCAGATAGCGCAGGTGTCGCCGGACGTACCCACACACTCGGGAGGGAGGGCCGCGTCAATATGCTCGTCGTCGTCGTCGTCGCTGTGTTGATCGTGCTCGTCCGACGCGCGGACTAGCGCATCCTTGGCAGCTGTACCATCGTCGGCGCCGTCGGCGGACACGTACGACGCACGCACCGCGGTCGAGGGCTCTTCACGTCGGGGCGGGTCAGTTGAATCGGGCGAGGTCGGAGCATCGGAGGCATCGGCAGCAGCGGCAGCAGGAACGGCATTTGCCGTAGTGGCGCTTGATGCGGAGGCGGCCACGGCAGTCGTGGTCACGGCACCGCGGTTTTTCTTCTCTTCGGCGTCATCGCTGGACTTGCGCTCCTCTTGCCGAGCATCGGGCTCAGTGCTGACAAGTTCCACCGACCGGATGCTGTTGGCACGGCTGGCGTTGGCCGGCGCATCGACACCGCCGCGTGTCGGCAGACCCTCCTTGGCACGGCTCGCCACCCAGCTCTTATACTTGAGCATGGGGAACTTTTCGTTGACTTCGTCGATGGTCATGAGTTTCTTTTCCCTGCGACGGCGATGGGGACGTGGCATGTTTTCCAGGTTTATTGGTTCGCCGTCCTCGGCGGCCAGCCGGAGCTGGCGCGCTCTGGCATTGTAGCGGAAACAGTATTTCACGCCAACAATAATCCTGAAATGGAAAAGTCTGGTTAGGAAAAAAAAAAGACCGCTTCTTCTGAAGTCCATGGCTTCTCCCCCCCAGAAGAACTCACCAAAGATTGGTAAAAACAACGCCAAAACCCAGGGCAACGAAGAAAAGCAACGGTGAGCTGCCTCCCGAGCTACCACCACCACCGCCGCCGCCACCGGTTGGAGAAGGGGTCGCGGAGGTGCTCGTCGTACTGGACGGGGTTCCCGAAACGGGGGTTATCGACGTTGTCGGCGATGTCAAACTTGCCACTGTTGGTGATGGGATGGGTGTCTGAGAGGTGGCCGCACTTGCGACTTGCCGGGCGAGGACGGCCGCTCCCGCCAACATCTGATCGACGATAGGCATCGTGACGAGACGGGTGGCAATCGCTGCGCAAACGCAATTGCCAATTCAACGAGCCCGAATTAGGAATAAGGTGATTAATTAGGCGAAGAGTATAGAGCAGAGAGACAAGTCGGCGGCTGCGTTAGAGATCGAGAAGTCGACTGAAGGCAGGGAACCCGACGTGTTCGAACCAGGAAAAGTGAAACGAGAAGACGAGAAGTCGATGATGTGACGATGATCGATGGAATTGAACAACGACCGACGGTCAGTTCAATCAAATTCGATCACCAGCGAAAGGAATGCGACCGCCAAGTCGCCAACTGGACGGGGTGTCGAGAGAAGAAGAAGAAGAAGAAAAGACCGGGACGGAAAGCGATCGAGGACACTGCGACAAAGGTCACGATGACGGCGGTTCGTGGGGATGCGGATACATGGAAAATGTCCGGCGTATTCCTGACGTTTCTTCGTTCTTCGTTCTTTCGCCCTTCCTTAGTATTCTTTTGTCACAATCGCAGGTAAATCGATGCGAAGTAAAAGAGAGATAAAGGGAAAAGGAGACGAAAGTGACAAGGAAATGGAGACAAGAACTATGACGAAAAAGTAGATTGAGATCCGGTGTATCGAAAATATCGCATCTGGCGATATCGTGAGTTGGATCGTCGCTCTTTTTTCTTTTTTTTCTGCTTTCGGTACTGCCCTTTCCTCTGGAATGTGGTTGTCGCAGGGCGAGCGTCGCCTCGGCAAAAGGGGAGAAATGTGAAAAAAGAGAGAGAGAGAGGAAAAAGTGACGCAGAAGATGCCCCCAAAAAGCGATGGCCGGAAAAGGCAGAATGGGAAAAAAGGCGGCGATCTGGACAAAATGCGGGATATGGAAGAAAAAGGAGGAGGAAAGAAAATGAGGGAAATGCAAAAGCGACCAGGGAGGAAAGAGAAGATGGGGAAACGGTGGTGGTGGTGGTGGTTGCTGTATGTAATCGTACTACAGGAAGAGAGTCAGATGTGGGCGGAAGGAGCGGAGCAGGGACGACGCACTCTATCACACTCTTGCCGCAGACCCTCATACAACACTCAGCACAGACGTTTGCGAAAGCGACGGCGGTGGCTTTAGTGCCGTTTTGGGTGGTGGGCGGGTAGAGAAGGGGAAAGGGAGAGGGGGCGCGCTGAAGAGGGGGAGGCGGACCGTAGGCGAAAAGTGGAGACAAAAAGGCTGGGAAGAAGGAGAGAGAGATTGTGTCGAAAATAAGAAGGAGCCAAAGTCGGCGATGAAAAGAATGTCGATTGTTCTTGCCCTTTTCACGACTGCCAATATTGAAAAGAAAAGCAGGAGCGACCGTCCAAAAGAAGCCGCAATTGGGAGGGGAGGGGGAAACGGAGACGGCGGTCGTGACTCCGGAGTCTGAGACGGCAAGGACGACAGAAACGGCGAGGGAAGGAAACGCCAGACGTCTCGACGTCACAGACGCCGGCAAACACGGAGTCGCAAAGATAAAAAAGACAGGGGGGCCAGCGCTGAAGCACAGCACTACAGGGGACGTGTGGGTACCGTTTTGCGTAGTATTGGGAGGCAGTAGTTGTAAGCTAGGTATCGTACTGTATGTACTTCGTAGTAGTACTAATACGTCGCGGTACGAGGAGTTTCTACTGCAAAGAAACCGGAACACCAGAGGCTAACAGGCGGTTTTTTCTTTTCTTTCTTTTCGGGGGTCATGATTATGCAACGGAGGTGTGTTCAGTTTTATAGTGCGCGCATTGCTCTCTTGTCTTTGCCAATATGGATTCAGGACAAGAGGGAGCAGCAATACATCGAAATGATTTGGAAAGACACCAAAAAAAAAACGAGGAATACAAAGAGCCAAGCCGGCCGCTAGAGTGCGACGGGCACACCGTAAAGCGTCCCCACGGCATCATGTGGGATCGGCGGATTACCTCAGAAGAGAGGCGCCAACAACTGCTAGCCTGTGGCGGAGGGACGCCATAGCGCCGGAACGTGGTTGGTTCCGTCCTTTGTCCGACTGGGAAGCAGAGGCGTCGTGCTTACTTCGCCGGGTTTTGTGTTCTGACGCGCTGTCGTTGGACGCTCACTAACCCAGGGGCTGGGCCCTGTTGGCGACCGAAACACAAATACTGCTTCGACTTCGTGCTGTCGTTTGGAATCAATGTCAAGGGCACTAAGAAGCACAGCCCAAAAGAGCCAAATCCATCCGGTTAACCATCCGGTTGACCATCCGGTTGACCACGCCGTACCGGGCTGAGGCTCGCGAGCGAAGTTCTCGCCGAAGCCGATGCGCAGCCTTCTGCTTGTCCTTTTTTTTGTGTGTGCTTTTTCCTTTGTTTTTTCCTTTGTTTGTCTTATTCATTATTCCTCCAACAGGGCCTTGACAACGGGACACGCGTACATGCAGAAACATGGAACGGCGCGGTACGTAAGACAAAGGACACGAGGACCAGCCCGAGACAATGCAGAAGCAGCGCTCCGTATCTGGTCTTTTTACGCAATCTAGATGCGCGTGCAAAAGATGATTGATGGGGCATTCTGCTGGGACATCCTTGGTGCTTGAACACAATTTGCAGCGTAATGCGTACGGGGGCAGGGGGCGGGCTAAACGCTCGTCGCCGCCGCCTTTTCGTGATGTGGAAGCCACAGGGAAGAATTCAAAAGCCACCCGAACACAAAGCACACGCGCTGCAGGGCAGAAACATGAGACGTGGCTGTTCTCGACGCGCCAGGCAAAGGCGTGTCCATTAGGTGTTTTCGTGAAAGGGGGGAGAAGAAAAGAGGTACAGAGTAGCATCTCTCTTGTTGCTCGCCGCCTCCTTGTTGTTTCTCGTGTTTTCTCTGGTGCGGCGGTCCCGGTTTCGCCAGCAGCAGCGAAACCCAGCGAAACGCAGCACAGATACGGATGGGAAAAGAGGGAGGCACAATCGCAGTCACGGGCGTGCCCTAGACCTATATGTAGAGTAAACGGGCATTTTGATAAATCCCAAGCATTCCGTTACGTCTTTAACACGGCTTTCCACAACTATCACCAGTCCCCGCTCGCTTTTCCCCCCTTTTATTAACCCGGAACAATCAATGCAAAAGAACACAATGTAAGGGAAAAAAGGGGCGTTCATACGACCAAAACCCGTATTATAACCAAACCGTAGAGACATAGTACGGAGCATTTCCAAGGAGGGTGTCGATCACCCACGCAAACGGCAGGATGCCGGGCGGCTAATGTGGCAAGCGATGCAAGGGAAAAAGGAACGGGAGAGTGTGTACTTGTTACGTTCGTTCGTACTACATACGCCCAAATCCTGCTTTTTGTCCCATGCGCGATTATCGGGGGCTTGCCCCCTTCTATCTGACGAGCGGAAAACCGATTGTGTGATCAAAACAAGAGCACGAGGCGCCGCAGGAGGGCGTCCAAGATGTTGTGTGGGTGGGTGGCACAACCAGGAAGGGAAACACACTGGGCGCTACAAAGACGGGAACGAACCAATGTACGGAGGCAATACGTGTTGTGTTTTTTGTTCTTGCGCGGTCGCATAAAGGGTTGGTCTCGCCAGAACCATGGGTGGTGATGGCCGTGGGCCACGAAAAAAGAGCGATTACATAGTCAGCTCAGGACTCACATAGGGACCCTCCTCCCGTCTCGTCCGTCCCTGGCAAGAAACGGAGTGTGCAGAAGAGACAAAAAAGAAGGTCTCGGTTTTGTTCTTTTCTCTTGGCCGGCCCCCAAGAGACAATGCTGTCCCCACGGACCGCCAAGGAGCACCACCTGGCCGCAAGACGTCCGGGGATCTCGATGCCATGCTACGCTAAGCCCATTGCGCAGGATGGAGAGAAACACACAGCGTCACGTTTTTTTTTTTTTTTCCTTTGGCTTTTACATCGTACACGACTGTCGACGCCTGCAAAAGCGTGAAGGACCTGGCCCGGCAGAGCAAAAGCGTTGATCTCGTTCTCTCGTTTCCGTTTCCGTTTCCGTTTCCGTTTCCGTTTCCGTTTCCGTTTCCGTTTCCTTTTCCGTTTCCAATGTCTGTGGCACTCCATCGTGAACAACGACAAAGGTAGGGAATACCCATTCGTACACACATACAATGACACCCCATTTTTCCCTGGGATATTCTCCGGCTTGGCAGACCGCTCGTGTTTCTCAAACTTCCTTGCCATGGAGAAAAGGGCGCCGTCAACGACAAAAGAATGGACGCAAATGTTTAATACCCTGGTTGCTTCTGCCGAGTCGGCTGTTGGGGGTAACCGCCAGACGAATGCGTGTACATATAGAACTTCTCACAAAGGGATTGCTCTCCATTTTGCTTTTTTCTTGTCCTTCTTTGCTCGCCTGATGCAAACTGCACAAGACCTTGCTTGCTCTTCACAGTGACAACGAATGCGACCCCGACCTTCCGGGACACTTTGCGCACGGAATACGCGTACAAGAAAGAGTACGATTGAGGGACTTTGTCTGACATCGTTTTTTTTGCTTCCAGCCACGCTCCAACCTGTTCATCCGGCCCCGTTCCTGAGAGCTAGTGGCGTGCGCGTACATACGAGTATCCGTATTTACAGATGCACACTACTCGACGCCGTGTGGGGTTTGCAAGCTGACGTTTTGTCCGTTCGTGTACACTCGGCGCCCGGAGGAACTTGACCCTGAAAGCAAAAAAGAACCTGAACGATAAGCACCGGGGCATGCCAATGCACCGAATCAAATAAACAAGAGGCTGTCTGTGTCGCCTATCGGCGCGGCGTCGACACAGCCCGCATCTTCCTTTTGGGGGCCTTTTTTTTTGCAAACAGCCACACATACTTAGTATCATCAAGACTGTATCTTGGTGAACCTCCGAGGCTCCGTTTTCTTTGGTTCTTTTATTTTTCTCCTCGGAGAATTGTCCCGCAGTCCAGCGGTGCTGTGCAATATGCCATCAATACTATACAATACTGCTATCAAACAACAGGTCGTTATTGCTCATTAGATTGTGCACGGCCTTAATTCGCCATCATCACCACGTCGTCTTCTCCCGTTCAATTTTGCCTTTTTATCGACCGATTGATTGTTGCGATCCATGGTCTTTATTACCAAGTGGCTGTCGTATCTTTTCCGATGCTACAACCCCTACCTGAGGTGGTTGACCTTCCGTTTGCCGCCACGGCAGCATGGAACGTCGGTTGTCATGTGTGGGTGTGCCAGATACTTTGGCAATCAACACTACATGGATGGCGAACAATTTCATCATAAATCTCCGGGTTAAACCACGGAATGTTCGTCGTGATGGTCGCCTTTTTCTTTTTCTTCAATACCGTTCGCGGAGGCGACACGGCGGCCAACAACCACGCCGACAGAAGGTTGCAACAACACGGGACTCGTACGACGGTCATCTACGCCCGTAGAACTCCTTGCAGTGGTCGTTTCTATGTGATCTGTCATGCTCAGAAGTACGGAGTACATATAGTCACTCCACCTTTCACTTCATGCTTGGCCTCCGTGCGATCTGCTATTTTGTCCAAATAAGGATTAGCGTCACATTTCTCCCCGCCCGCCCCAACTCGCGAAAACAGCAATCTTGCGATTCGCAAAATTGCTGTTTCCGCAAGAAAAGAGAAGGCAGGGAAGGGAAGGGAAAAAACCGGGATCCACAAAGTGCTTGCAGCAAAAAAAAAAAAGATGGCTCCCCCAAGGCCGCTTACAAATTGGTTGCATCCTTTCTCCACATCGAAAAGCGCCTTTTTGCATTTTGGCATTGCTGGCTTTCAACCACCCTTTGCCCTCCTCCCCCGCCTCATCCCCAGCCTTTCTTTTCATGAAAAAAGCTCTCTGCTTTCCTGTGATTTGCATTCGTTCGTGCCTCCGGCGTCGGTGCCGAGTTGCATTGTGAGACAATCTCTTCCTCGTTCAGTATACGGGCGTCCTGCGATCCCGTTTTGCCCTTGGGGGGGAGCTTTCTCTCTACCTACACTGTCTACATACATCATGCCTGGCGTTCTTCCGTTCGTTGGGACATGCTCTTATCTCATCTGGCATCCCTTTCCTGTTTTGTCGTCACCTGACGACGACGACGACAAGGCTGTGTTGGCTGGGCATGGTCTTGGCGTGAGGCAACAAACGCGACGCCTTTGGGCAGCAGCCTCTTTCTTGGCACACGGAGGTGTCGTCGTCACAGTATTTTACCATCAAGTTTCTTTTCTCTTTGTCTCGTTCGCTTCATGTTCGTTTTTCTGTGCTGTTATGTTCTTGGCTCTGCGAGTCAAGGGGTGCTCGTAGGGCCTTGGCCAAGCTTCCAACGTGCCTCCAATCACCCAGAACTGAGATGCCAAAGCTGAGGCACCAAAAAGCAACCGGTCGTACACGGGCAAGAACATGCCGTCCCGCGAACTTGTAGTTTGACGACAGAGCTGCTTCGCCTTGCTCCGTAGGCCGTCCCCACGTCCCGGAGCAAAATGCACGTGTTTGGATGAGTAAGCAGGAGCTTGACTGCCAATGTTAAGATAGAAGCTATTTCTGCGATGCCAAAACAGCAAGCTGCGTTCTGATAAAGCCCTTTTATGCTGTGGTCGTCTTTTAGTCGTTCACCACAGTCTGCAAAATCTAAAGGAAGGGAGGCCCTGATCGGCTTCCGCCGCGTGTACGATGCCGCCCACGAAGCTGCCCGAATCGGGCAATCCTTTGTAAGTTTTCTCTTCCGCCCCCGGGCCCTTCCCGGCCCCGGCAGGCCGAGCTCTTTTGACCGGCGAGACAGTCACCGAGACCGTGTCGCTAACAACAGGGACCAGGGTCTTTTTTGATATCACCGTCGGTGGTGAGTGAGATGCTTCTCTGATGCACACTGGGTGGTTTTTTTTTTGTGGTCACCGTTTTGCACCGTTTTGCCCTCGCTAACCACGCCAGGCGAACCCCTCGGCCGCATCACGTTTGAGCTCTTCAAAGACGTCGTCCCCAAGACGGCCGAGAACTTTCGGGTCTTTTGCACGGGGGAGAGCCAGGATCCGCAGGGGTGGCCCCGCGGCTACAAGGGCAGCAAGTTCCACCGGATTGTAGGTTTGGGCCCCGGGCTGTGTTTTTTACGTGGGACGTCACTCGGACGCGTCGTCCTGTTCACCGCGCTCTCATTCACCTCATAATTCACCCTCCCTGTTCACATTGTGTATACTTTCTCTCGCTGTTGCTCTTTTTTTCAATGGTCACTTACTTCTCCATGTCTCGCTCACTTGCTCACTCGCTAACGCTCGTTTCGCTTTCGCTCGTTGCGCGTTGCTCGTTGCTCGCAGATCCCCAACTTTATGTGCCAGGGCGGCGACTTCCTCAACGGCAACGGCACCGGCTCCGTCTGCATCTACGGCGGCAAGTCCTTTGCCGACGAGAGCTTTGCGCGGAAGCACGACCAGCCGGGCCTGCTGTCCATGGCCAACGCGGGGCCCAACACCAACGGCTCGCAGTTCTTCGTCACGACCGTGCCGACGCCCTTTCTCGACGGCAAGCACGTCGTCTTCGGCCGGGTCGTCGACGGCATGGACGTCGTGCGCAAGATGGAGCACGTGCGGACGGGCGCGCGCGGGCGGGACATGCCCGACCTCGACGTGGTGGTGGCGGAATGCGGCGAGATGTAAGGGGGGTTGATTGACGAAACGACACGAGGGAACAGGACAAAACACGACATAGAGAGGTCGTCATAATATTACCAGAAAGTTTGAAACGGGATTTTTGCTGTCTTCACAAACGCTTAAAACTTCTTACTACATTGATTACTACATCTACCCTGCACTGCCTATTGCAGTATGTTTTTGGTGAGATCATCCGTCTTCACTTCGAAGCTGGTCTGCCTTTGTCCGTCTCACGATTCAACGCCAAAAAATCACCGCCGTGTGCAAGCCCGTGTCCCATCCCGTCCGGCCTGTATGCTGCCTACGCCTAGGCTCCGGTTTCCTTTCCATTTTGGACATGCCTTCCTTGTTCTGTCCGCCCAAAGAACGCCAAAGCCGTTGGTTGTGAAGAAAAAAGTATGTACGAGAAGAAATATGAGTGAAAGACACGAAAAATAAGAGAAAAAGAAAAAAAAAAAATAACCATCCATCACGGCCGGCGTCCGCCCCGCACCCTATGCGGCAACTTGCCGCTGCGGCTGGCAACATCGTGACCGTCGCGGGCGGTTAGAAACGGCCTCACGGTGGGAGCCTGCCCCGCAGGAAGCACCGGCGCGGTCGTCGCGTCGGCCAACGGCGCACTGGCGTCCGCTGACCCCGCGGTCCGCGTCACGGTTTCTGTGATAAACGTCGTGGAGGTGCTCGTCTTCTTGTTGGTCGCTGGCGACGGCGACGGCGACGGCGTCTGCACGACGGCCGTGGCCGTGGCATCGTCGCCGCCAGCCGGTACTGTCTCGGTTACGTAGACGGGAGGAAGCGTCTCCGTCACCGTAAACGTGTACGTGTGCACTCTCGCCGCGGTCGGGGCAGCCGAGGCTCCACCACTGTTGTTGCCATCGCCTCCGCCACAGCCCGGAACGTCGACCTGGAAGGCGCCTCCCTGCAGCTGCGCCAGCACGGCCGCAGAGTTGAGATCCTGGCCCTGGACAAAGCTCTTGGCAAAGTTGTTAGTCTTGGCGCTGCCGCCCGGCCCGGCTCCGTTGTTGCCTTTGCCGTTGCTATGGCCATCGCCATCGTTGGCGTCATCGTGGCCGTCATCGTCCACCACGGCCACATCCATGCAGCTGGTATAGTGTTGCACCGTCTGCACGGTGTAGCCGTCGGTGGGGATGTCGGTCGGCGCCCCGGGTGCGTTGAAGGTGGGCCAGTTCCAGATCCAGTAGAGCGTGTAGTTGGTGTTCTTGACCAGGTCCATCGGCAGCTGGATGTCGTTTTGGCACCAGAGGTCGGCGCCCTGCGGGTTCTGGGCCACCTTCTTGTACTGGCTCTGGCGCGTCGTAGAGATGGGGCCGTTGTTGATCTGGTAGCACTGGGTGTCGTCGAACTGGCGCGTGGCGATGAGGCGGCCGCGGCCGTCGCCGCCCGTGCCGTCGGCGGTCCAGTTCTGGAAGACGGTCTGGAAGAGCTCGTTCTCGACGGGGTGGGCGGTGCCGTAGATGTAGACGGTGCCGCGGTTGGTGGGTTTGGCCGGGTTGATGTCGGGAAGCGTGACGTGGCCGTTCTCCTGGTAGCGGATGGCGACAAAGTCACCGGGCATGACGACCAGCATTGGGTACGCGGCGGTGTAGTTGCCGATGGTCTGGGCCGGGTGGCAGAGGCGGTCGGTGGGCAGGACCGCGTTGACGGTGCGGCCGTCGTTGGGCGGCACGAGGTAGTTGATCATGTCGTCGTTGAAGTTGGGAGCCGTCCGTGGGACGTAGCCGCGCACGTAGCCGGGGAGGCCGATCATGGTGCCGTTGACGCCGATGCGCATGAGCTGCTCGCCCCAGGAGTGCGACTCGACACCTGGAAAGGGCAGGTAGCCAAGGACGACGGCGACGCCGAAGAGGGCTTTGTAGAAGTGCCCCATTTTTGGAGAGAGAGGGAATGACGGTTGTGTATTCAATGGTTGATTTTGTTTGGTTTTTTTCGTTTGGTATCAGGACGTTATCGTCGAGATTTGGTTTGTTTGCCAGGCAAAAAGAGATGATGCCAAGATTGTGATAGATCGAGAAAAAGAAATACTGTCGAAGAAGAAAAAGAAAACGAAAAAAAACAAGGCTCGCCTTGTGGTAGATAAATTTCGTTTTGTTTGAAAGAACAGAATAAATGAGTGCGTGAACAAAGTCAAACGACCGGCGTTGTGGTGGCAAATCAGACCGGCTGGAAGAAAGAAAAGAAGAAAGGACAGGTGAAAGAACGGTGAACAAATCGATTATTCAACCATTTTTTTGGGAAGGACAATATTCGGATTGATTTTCTTTGTGGGCGTGGCCCATGCCTCTTTTGTTTGTTTACCGGGTGTCAAAAGGACATTGTGGGAGCGTAGGTAGGGCAAGAGCCGAAAAGAGAAGGAGCGACCGTCGAACAGAGTCACGCGCCAGGTGAAAAGGACAAGATAGGAAAGAACGAAGGAAAGATAGGATGGAGGACCGAAAACTCGTCGAGATAGGGCAGGCTAGAATAGCACCCGCCACAGGAAAGAGCGATGGTGCAAGGTTGATGGTGATTCAGTCTCGGTGAATGCGGAAGGGGGTGGTAGCACTGGAACGAAAAACAAAAAACAAAAAATACAAAAATACAAAAAAAAGCCAAGACTAAGTAGAAGAAATGGAAGGCTGGATGGAAACAGGAAAGGGAAGGGAGTGTCCCCGTCTTTTTAAGCGCGGCCGGGGGAGCATCGACGGCGAAAAATCAGATCCAGCGTAACTCGTTCCTCGCCGTGCACGTCTACCAGGGGATCGTGCGTCTTAGCCACCACCCCCCCTTGTTTGGAAAGTTGGATGGTGTGCGTCGATGCAGATCAGCGTCTGTTCACTCGAAAGCTGGTTCCACGTTTTTTGCTCATGCAGGCTTCGAAGAAGAACTGGTGGTTCCAGCCAGATCTGCAGAAGCCGGGGGACGAGAGGTAAGATAGATAAAGGTAAGAGAGAAGAACAGGGAACAAGCGGAAGTCTGATACGAGGCTAACAAGCCAAAGAGTCTGCAAGAGAGCACGAACAAAACTGCTCACGTACGCCGGCAGCTCTGAACCTATGGAGGCAACCATTACACATGCTCCAAGGGAGTCATTGCCTCGTTGCAACGACGACAAGGGAACCATCTCATTTGGTGAGAATCCCGTCGCGATTGCTAGCCAACGGAAGAAGCCTGGTGGACATGTGCCACTTGAATGCCCCGTCAAGCTTGCCTATCCGCTCAAAAGATCACGCATGCCTCTTGCAGCAAGAATTGCAAAACGGGGTACCAGGCACTTGCTGCTCGGTTGCCTGCAGACGCAACGTCTTGTGTTGCTGTCTCGGCGGGGCCCTGCACGTATCTGCACTGCGTCATGGGCCGTCGTTCTGTTTCCCACTTCATTCGACCGCATCGCTTGATGGGGAAACGGGGTGGGTAAAAGCAACCCGACGGCCAAAGAATCGGCCACCCACCCCAGTCCGGTGGTCACTGCGTCCGGGGCCCGCAGACGGAAACCGGCAGAATAAAAGAGCCTGTCGGGTGTGTCTCTTTGACCATAGGAGTCCATGGTTCTTTTGAACGAGATCGGCTTCCAAACTTGGAAGAGCAAGAGAGGGAAGGGAAAAGGAGTGGCAAAACACGTCTTGCAGAAGACGAAGGGAGCTTGTCACGACTAAAGGCAGGGACAAAAAAATCAAAATGAGACGGCGAACAGACGGGGGCAATGAAGACGGCCGGCTAAGGGACGAAAAAGGAAGAGAAAAGGAAAAATGACAACAAAAAAAGAAAAATAACTACGCCAAACGTCACAGCGTAAACGGCTCACAGCCAGTCGCCACGGTGGGACAGGGTTTACACTGACAGGTGAACAGACGTGGAGTGAGAAGAGTGATATAGAAGAGACGACAGACGATGGGAAGGAAGAAAACATGCCCGCAACATCACATGTCGTGCGTCGTCTGAGGTTGATTGTGGTTGGATAGGGAGACGATACAAGAGCTCTTGATACGGCCGTCAATTATTACTCAGCGTGCACGTCCTGACAGAAGTACGCGGGATTGATCCCCCGTTTCAGATCTGCGACAGGGGGGGTGTGGGCGGCGAAAGAAGAAAGGGCTGCCAGGAACCAACGGAAAACGGCAGGGGCCCCACGTCGTGAGAGAAATGAACGGGAAGGAACGACAGGCAGCGGGCGGTTCGTTCTGGTTCCGTGAAGCGCCCTGGCCGGCCCCAGCGCAGACGATTGGATGACACATGCTTGTTGAGAGCAGCAAAGTCGTAATACATGGTACATGTGCGCCATACCAAAAAAAAACCTCCAATTTGGCCCAATTTGGCCTCATTGGCCTTTTCATGTCGTTTTTCAATGGCCGTTGCCAGGATTACAAAATCAAGGCCAACGAAAGGGCGAAATGAGAGCAATAAAAGAAAGAGACAATGTGAAACGAATGAAAAATTAAAATCAATAATAATAATAAAAACAATCACACTACATGAACGATCCACGAACTTGTATCGCGACGCTCTTCTTTCCTGGTTTTCGTTTGTGTTTCTCACTGTCCCAATCCTTCTTCTTTTCGTTTTGCTCGTCTGCAGTTTTTTTTACTCTACTTGTTGTTATCATACCCTTGGACAGGGCCAACTGAATCTGGTGCCGTGTCCGCCCAGACCCTCGTCTTTCTGCCAAGTATGATCGTCCATGCCAGGGGGGAGAAAGAAAAGCAAAGAATAAAATAAAGTAAAATAAAAACAAGAAAAAAAGAAAAAAAGAAAAAAAAGGTTCCATGAATAGCGATAACAAAATGGACCGTGCACCGCCCATGAACGGAGCGGCATACGCTGTTGAAGAAAGCGGGATCATGGAAGCGATCGTTGTTCATTTCCTTACGATTTTCTCGCGCATCGTTTCCGCGTTCCTGGATTCCGTGTAAATAGTATGCCGGGAATGAGAAGAAAAAAAAAGACGAAAAAAAGAAGATTGCCTACGAACCTTGTCTGCCGTTATGCTCTATGAGTTTTTTTTGTTTGACGTAAAACAGCATGGCGAGGTCTGGGCGAGCAGGAAGAGGCTGTCCGTCTCGAAGACGATGACGAGGCATGGACGAGCTCGTTGTGGCAAATATACAACGTCCACCTTTTGTTTCGTTCCATACTCTGTCAGGACGTCCACGCGCTGTTCCGAGTAAATGGACAGGAGGCAGAAGGCGTGGACGACCATGGTGCCGCCAGCGGGTAAAGACAGACGTGCTATGCACAAAACACAGCAAAGAAACGGGCGCCGGGCCGCTTTTTGTTTCAGTTCTTCTTGAAACAGGCGAGCACATTGGATTCATGGCTTCCAGGGAGGCGCTGCACGAACGGTGGCGAAGAAAACCGGTGAGGGCAACAGACGAATATAGGCTGGAGGGATGGGAAATGTGTTTCTACAGAGCACGACGAAAAAGAAAAAAATATTTTACGAAGAAACAAAGCTCAATACGGAGCAGAAGAAGACCATTGTGGCAAATGTGTTGGAACACGAAGAAAAGACGAGTACATGGAAGAAAACAACAGGCTAGATTCGTGGCAAAGAGAGTATCAAGAACGCCGAAAAACAGGAAAAGAAAAAACCCAAAAAAGAAACACCCAAAAATAAACCACAGTACACATTACATTACGTTTGCGCTCGTATCGTTCATATCATTCCTTCTCCTTCCTTCTACCTCCAGTTGCTGAACCCGTTGTGGTGCAGCTTCGGCATCGACGCCACTGGGAACCCGCTGGCGCCCGTCCCGTCCAGGCTGTCCGACCGTCCGCGTTTCTGGCCGCGTCCCGACAATTGAAGATGTTGCTGTTGCTGTTGCTGTAAATGTTGTTGCTGCTGCTGCTGTTGTTGTTGCAGTGACGGCTGCTGCGGCGGCGGCGGCGCCGACGTCGACCACCCGTCCAAGACCGACGCCATGTCGCTGGCGTCCCAGTCTGGCAGCGCACTGCTGCCGCCGCCACCGCCGCCGACGCCGCTGTTGCTGCTGCTGCTCGCGCTGATAAACACACCGCCGTCGGCCGGTGCCGCCGTCGTCACCGCCAAGAACGGATCAATGGCGGTGGTTGGCGGATGGTGCTGGTGGTGTTGGTGATGGTGAGCAAAGCTGTGGTGGTTCGGTTGTTGTTGATGTTGTTGTTGCTGTTGCTGCTGCGGTTGATGTTGTTGTTGTTGGTCGTCGCCAAACGACACTTCGTAGGGCGACGGCAAGGACGTCGCCAGGGTCGATGTCGCCGCCATGGACCCGGCCGTTGTCGTGGTCGGCGACGGCGTCGCGAGGCCTGCGTCGTACGTCGTGTCCAGAAAGCCAATCGGCGACGGCACGCCGTACGGTTGGGGCGCCTGCGGCGACAGCGACGCGTGCGGGCGGTAGGCGTTCGTTGCGCCGCCGCCGCCGCCGCCGTTGTTGGTTGTGTTGAAATTGACGGTGGTGGTGGCCACCGCAGCAGCGGCGGCGGCGGCGGCCATGTTCGGATCCCACGTCGCCGCGCTGAGGTGCTCGCTCATGGTCGCGTTGAGGTGTTGCTGGTACCCCGGGTGCGGCGACATGATGTTGTCGCGGTGGGTCGGGTAGGCCATGGGTTGCATGTGCTGTTGCTGGTGGTGGATGTGTTGTTGGCGCGACTGGTACGTTTGTCGCTGCTGCTGCTGTTGTTGCTGCTGCTGTTGTTTCCGCTGCTGTTGCTGCTGCTGCTGTTGCTGTCGCGCCTTGACGCCTGGCGTCACCAGCGCCTGCTGCTGGTGGTACTGCGACGTCGGGTCGATCGTCGTCAGAAACCGCCAGCCCGTGCCCGCCGGGCTCTTGATCACCTCCATCTTCTTCTCGTTGACGCTGTAGACCGTCTCGAACGTCCACAGAATGGCCGCCCGGCGCGTCCACGTCGCCGCGGGCTGGCCGCCGCTGCCGCCGCCGTCGCTGCCGCCCGGCGACGTCGTCGACGCCGCAGGGTCGCAGGACCACAGCTCCTGCAGCATGGCAATGTTGCGGACGAGGTCCATCTGCGTCGGCACGACGGACTCGTCGCCGTTGCTGCCGCTGCTGCTGCTGCTGCCGCCGCTTCCGTTGGACGTCAGGGACGCAAAGCTGTCGTCGCCAACGCCGGCGCCGTCGTCCTCATCATAAATGCCATGCTCATGACCCGCATCCCGATGGCGCGACGACGAAGGCAACGAAGACGCCGTCGTGGCCGTGGTCGTCGTGGTCGTCGTCGAGCCGTACGACGACCGCTTGCTGCTGCCGCTGCTCTTCTTGGAAGCCGCCCGGTGCGTCGGGTAGACGTCGCCGCCGCCGCCGCCGACCTCGGCCTCGAGGGGGTGCTTGCGGTACGCCGTCAGCATGCTCAACATGGTGGCCCACTCGGGCGCCGGGAAGGGCACCGCCAGCTGCTGGCGGCGCAGCCGCGCGTTGTGCTGCGC
Organism: Niveomyces insectorum RCEF 264; assembly: GCA_001636815.1. Lineage (NCBI taxonomy): Eukaryota > Fungi > Ascomycota > Sordariomycetes > Hypocreales > Cordycipitaceae > Niveomyces > Niveomyces insectorum. The sequence goes on from AZHD01000021.1 coordinate 297,329, forward strand.
ACAGTCGCACTGCGGGAAGCCGCCGCCGCTGATGTCGGGCATGCTCGCGCCAGGGCAGCCAGGCCGGTGCAGGTACTGGTTGCTGATGTCGCGCGTGATGACCGACACGGGGACGTGGTCGGGGTTGGTGGGTTCTCCTGCTGCGGCGGATGCCACCCCCGTGGAGGCCGATCCCTCATCGGCGGCGGCGGCAGGCACGGTGGCCGTCGCACCCGCCGGCATCAGCTCGTCGGGCCGCGCCAGCCGCGTCACCGACTTCCACCGGTGGTGCTGCAGGCCCGGCTGCTCGATGGTGACCTCGACGAGGCTGTTGAGCTCGGCGCCCTCGGGGAACCGGTCGGGCTCCTGCACGTCGAGGGTGACGTGGAAGTGCAGGATGTCGCGCAGGTCGTCGCGCACGACCTGGTCGAGGGCGGCGCACAGCGGGCCCGGGAACCGCTCGGCCCAGTCCTCGGCGACGTCGCGGACGGCGCTGGCCTCCTTCTGGCTCAGGGTGCGCGTGTACTCCTGCAGCAGCGTGCCGCGGATGATCTTGCCGCGCTCGGGCCACTCGTCGCGCTTGAGGTTGAGGTGCAGGTGCGGGTACAGGCGGCCGTCGAGCGGCAGGCCGTCGCTGGCGCGGAAGGCCTCGCCCCGGCGGGGGCCCTCGCTCTCGAAGCGCACGGCGGCCGACGAGACGAGGATCCAGCAGAGGCTGGGGCGGACGGCGACGAGGGCGTCGGACGCCAGCAGCTGGCCAAAGTACTCGTAGTTGGGCCGCTCGTCCGGCAGCCGGTTCTCAAACAGCGCGCGCAGGACGGCGTTGTCCTTGAAGGACTCCCGCTCGACGCCGTCCTTGCGGTTGTCGTCTTTCTTCTCCTTGCTGGGAAAGAAGAAGTGGTCTATCCGGTTAGATTGGTGTGTGTAAAGAGATAAAAAAAAAAAAAAAAACTCACAGATGGTGAATAAAAAAATTCTTGAGCACTTGAATGTGGCTCGACACCTGTTTGCGGCCGCGTGCCATCTTGCGGTCCGGCTTGACGCCGGCCGGCAGCGAGAGGCAGTAGGCCACCCACAGGTACTCGCTGATGAGCATGTTGCGGCCGTGCAGCTGGCCACGCATGGCGTACTTTTTGCGGCCCATCTGGGGGATCAAGAGGAGGGCTAAGGCGTTGTGTTAGACATGCTGTGGAAGACTTCAGGAAGTTGGAAAGATGAAGAGACAAAAAAAAAAAAAAAAAAAACTCACCAAGCATCCTCAAGCACATCCGGCCAGATCTGCTCGGTCTTGTCGTCCTTTTCCGCCTGCTTCTTGCGGTAGGCCTGGAACTGGGGCGACAGGTAGATGGGGTTGATGTCGGGGTTGATTTGGACGAGGGCGGCGTTGCGGCCGGGGTCGCTGCCGCCATAGCTAGGACCAGGGCCGTTGCTAAGGAGGCTGCTGCTAGGGAGAGAAGCAGCCAGGGCGAGGCTGCCATGGTTGTACACCGACTGGCGTCTTGCCAGCAGTTGCTGTTGCTGTTGCTGTTGTTGCCGTTGCTGCTGCTGCTGCTGCTGTTGTTGTTGCTGCTGCTGTTGCTGCTGTTGACCATAGGAGTAGGTCTGCTGAGAGGAGAAAGAGTTGACCACGCTGTCGGTGGGATACAGCTGCTGCTGCTGCTGCTGCTGCTGCTGGTAGTGAGAGAGTTGTTGCTGGCTGTACTGGTAGTTGGGCTGGGTGTGTTGGTGTAGGTTTGTCCGCTGCTGCTGTTCGTCCAGCAACCCAGACACGATGGGTGGTGTGGGCATGGAGGGTGTGGGCGTAGTCGCCGTCACGGGCGTGCACGTTACCAGCGGCAGCGAGGCGAGCGAAGCCGACGTCGACGACGACAAGGCCGTCACGCTCGTGGCGGGCGAGCAGTACCCCGAGAGTGAGTGGTGGTTGCCGTTGCCGTTGCCGTTGCTGCTGTTGTTGTTGTTGTTGTTGTTGCTGTTGTTATTGGCATGGCTGGCGTTGCCCGTGGATTCCTGGAGCGGCAGCCGGTGGTGCTGGCGTGCGGTGACGGCCGTGCCGTCGTTGTTGCTGTTGTGGATGTAGTCGGCATGCTGGGACGGCAGCACGGGGCACGGCACCTCCATAGACCGAAGCATGATGAGGGCAGCACGGCGGGACCGGTGGAATACGGTATGTGTTTTCGTGCCAACAGGCAACGACGGGGTATCAAGGAATGGAAGGGAAAACCTAGACTAGGGCACGTACGAAGAAAAAAATAGTGAGAGAAGGTGTCAAAATGAGTGTTGAATAAAGAACGTAAATAATGAGGGCACACCGAAGAGTGACTGTTTTTGCAAAAGAATGGAAGAAGAGGGTCAATGAGTGACTGAAAGCAAAGGACAAAAGAACGGACAACGTCACGAAGGACGAACGAGAAAGAGACCACGGACGGCGAAAGACTAAAAAAAAAAAGAATGAAAGCCCAGGCATGCCCCGTCAACAATGAAGGCCATGGAGGGACGGCGTCCATGCCTTATAAGAAATTCAAGCCTAGGAACTTCCTAGGAGATGCCAACGCGTGAACACGGGATCCGGTTTTTTTCAATTATTATTCTCACTGGTAAAAGAACAAGAATGCTGCTTCTCATTCCTCGCGTCTCCGTGCCAGTCCGGGAAATTGGTGATGGTCGGAGAGAGGGAGGGAGGGAGGACGAGGGCGTAGAGATGAGCTCGAGGAGCAAAGGAAGAAGAAGAAACAGCTCAAGCAGAAAAGAAAGCACCGAGATGAGCAAAGGGAACGGGGTCAGGGCAGGCACAAGGAGAGACCACGGCGGAAGGAAGTGGAGAGAGGTCTCGCCGGACCGCCCTCGTGCATCGTTATAACCAGAAGGGAAGAGGGCACGCAAAGTAGTTCTTTCATACGTCTTCGGTCTCACAGATACATCACGCCCATGCCCGTCCCCGACGTTTCCAGCCCTCGCAGTCATCAAACGATCCCACTTATAAGTATACGCGCTTGCTCCTTGGGTAGGGCGGCCGAGGACGTGTAGATGGGGCCGTGGAGACGGAACGGCGGACAGGCCGAAGGGGGGAAGGGGAGAGCAGCCAGAAGGGCGGCAAGACGGCAGCACGACAGCAGCAAGAGGGAAGTAAAATAGCTGTAGCATTCCCCCCAAGGCCACGCCGCCTTCTCCCTTTGTCGTTTCGATAAGAGGAGCCGTTGGCACTGCTCGTGGATCCAAAGGGGTGGATGGGGGTGGATGGGGGGGGCAGGCCGTCTTTTGCAAGGAAAGGGAGAGGCATGATGAGGGAAAAAGATGGGCAACGCCGAAACAAGTCTAGTCTTTCTTATGAGAGCTGGTCTTGAAGCGTATGGAATTAGCAAAAAGAAAAATATCAAAGAGGGAAGAGAAAAGAGAGAAGAGAGGAAGACTGGGCTTCACAGTCCCAGCCGATCCGAGAACAACACACACACACGAGGACCACTGGCCTTTTTCTCACCCCGTTCAAACCGGCTCTGAGAGCTCGACATGCCTGACTGACTTCATCCTGCTGTCGTCGTAAGACCTCTTTCATCTCGTCCTGGCGGTCTATAGGGATCGGCGTGTGAGCTCGCTTCCCTCATTCCTTTCTGATACCGCGGCTCACGAGAGAGCCTCCGGAACGCTGCGAATGGACGACTGGCATGCAATCAAGCATACAGGCCCGTGATCTGGAAATTGGTCCTGAGGGAGAAGGGGTGCCTTTTCTTCATCAAACTGTGGTGCACCAAGAAAGCAGGTCATCGACCAAGGAAAAAGAAAGTAGACGGAAGCGCGAACGAAGGAGACACGAGGCGCGAAAAAGGAACCAAGGAAGAAAGCAAATAAACGACATAGCCTCTGTGAAAGCCCGTATGCCCATTTAACCTCACCTGCGTCCGTGGGTTTTCCTCCCTTGAGCTGTCTCGCCGGGTTGACGCCCTTTCGGCGCTCCACTGAAGGAAACAGGCGAACAAAAGAACCACCACCTCCCCACATCTCATTTCTGCGGCATCCCTCACAGGCCTTTCGCGTGCAGAACAAAAGACGCAAAGGAAGAAAGGCATAAAAATCTCTAAAAATACAGCAGTGGCTTGCAGTACGACTGCTCATCTGCTCCGATGAAGCCGTTGCTTTCCTGTCCGTGTTTTGGCTGGTCTTCTGGATGACCCGGCCGGACGTCGTCCAACAGACATTCGTTGTCCAAAAAGTCCAAAAAATGGGCATCATCATACTTCGTACTCGTTCGTTTCCATCTGCAAGCACTTCCGCACAGGCCAACTCGTCACTGAAGAGGACACGCCGAAGGAGACACGCACCAAGACGCACGATTCGGTGTCGTTTATCCCTTCCGTGAGCTTAATTAATACCCTCACCGCCCTCCTCTTCCTTTTTTGGGCCCTTTCCAATGCTGGCCCCACTGCATTTTGGCGCGTTGTTCGCCCAAGGAGCTGCAAAGGCCGTTGTAAAATAGCGCTGGGCTAATGAAATACGCCCTAGAATTGCCGCTAATTGGCTAGACCGGCGCCCTTCTCCAGCCCTTGGGTCGGTTTTCCCCTTTTTGTTCCCTTTCTATGCCCGCCCTTAAGGAGGGGGAACCAGGTGTGCGGAGCTCCCCAAGGGCGGGTTGCTCATAACGCGGTGCCTGTGTTATATTTATATAGCATCGTATTACATTATCACTGCGGTGAGGTCCGTCTGATCTCGACCCAAGGGAGAAACAAAAGACGTGTTCGTTTCTTGCACGAGACAAATAAACTGTGTGGGTATTTGTGTATTTAACAAGACAGTTCCGGCGCCCTCGAACGATGGAGTCTTTGAACGCTACATTGACTGCCTTTCTGGAGGCGTGGAAGGGCACGATGGAGATCCTCTCCTCCTTCACGCCCCGTCGTCGGCCTCGTCGGCCTCGCTAATGTGCACCTTGGTCCGCTGCCGCCGGCCCGTCGTCAGCTGCTGCAGCGCCACCGAGTGCATCTGCGCGCCCGTCTTCTTCTGCATCTGCGCAATCGCCTCCTCGGCGTCCACCGCCTCGGCCGAGGCAAAGTCCAGCACCAGCCGCCGGCCCAGCAGGTGCGTGTTACGCAGCGCCGCCATCGCCGCCGCCGCCTCGCGCGCCGTCGTGAACTCGGCAAAGGCATACCCGCGCGTCGCGTTGCCAAACTTCTTCGGCATGCGCACCGCCCGCAGCTGCCCGTACGTGCCCAGCAGCGTGCGCAGGTCCTGGCGCGACGCCTCAAACGGCACGTTCTTGATGATGAGCTTGCTGCCGCGGTTGGCCGCGCGCTTGGCGTCCGCGTCCGCCGCCCGCTGCGCCGCCGCGCCCCCGCCCCCCGCTTGGGGTCCGGCTTCGTCTTGACGCGCGCCGCCACAAAGCCGTCCAGCGCCGCAAACGCCGCCGCCAGCTGCTCCGTCGTCGTCGTAAAGTTGAGGTTGCGTACAAACAGCGAGCTGGTCGTCGCCGCCGTGTCGGCCGCAGCGCCGTCGGCATCGGCCTCGGCGTCGTCCCCTGCGTTGTCGCCCGCCAGCAGATCGCTGGCCGCCAGTTTGGTCTTCCCCCCCGCCGTTTGCTTGTCCCGTGCGCGGCTCGCAGCCGGAGCAGCAGCAACACTGTCGCCTCCTCCGCTGCTCAACACGTTGTCCGGGCACTTCTCCAGCAGCAGCACCGTATCGTTGACCCGCCGGTACGCCATCTTCGAGTAGGCGAGGCGTCCGTGCACGGGCTGCGCAAACTGCACAATGGCGAGCGTGCCGCTGGGTGGCATGAGCACCCGCACGACGGGGCCGTACTCCTCAAACATCTTGCGCAGCTCCTCGGGCGCCGTGCCGTAGGCAAAGTTTTTGACCAGAATGCACGTATCCCCGCGCTTGGTGTGCGGCTTGAATGCCTCGAGGTCGACGCCGTTGGCCTCAAAGTAGTCCTTGGTCTCCTCGATCATCGACGTCTGCCGCACCGCCTGCCGCACCGCCTCGTCGGCCGACGTCGGGTCGAGCAGCGCCGACTTGGACACGCCCAACCGGTCGGCCACCGCCGCGTTCACCGCGTCTTGGCTCATAAAGAGGGCATTCCACGCAAACGAGCTGGTGGCCGCCTCGGCCTTTTTGCGCAGCAGCTTCTGCTGCTTCAGCGGCAGCTTCGCCAGCGCAAACTCGTCGAGCTCGGCGGCCGCCCGCTTGGCCTTGGCAGGGAGCACATGCAATATCCGCCCCTGAAAGGTCTTGCCGTCGGCATTGTGGAATGCTGCAAGGGCGACGGCAGGGTCGGCGAAGAGCACCATAGCGTACCCCTTGTTTGCACCTGTATTGGTGACGGGAAGTTGCACCTAAAAAGAGTGGAGACAAGAGCAAACATCAAATTAGTTTAAGCTGTTGTCCATCCCTCTGTCCAAAGGCAAAAAAAAAACAAGACGTTCGGAAATACAACAGCATTCCTTTACTCAAAGTGAGAGGAATGGTTCCATTGTATGGGGGTATCAGAACACGACGTATCTACTAAAATAATCGGCCCAAGGTTCACATCACATGCCTTTGGGGGCATAAGCTGTCCCTATCTGGGGTTCATCATAATCCAGGAAAGAATGTGGCAAAAACAAGACGCGCGTGTCAGGAATTCGCAACGGACGAAAAAGAAATTAAACGTACCTCTTCAACAACACCAAAAGCACTAAAGTAGTCGCGAATGTTGGCTTCCGTCGCGTCGTAGGGTAAGTTTCGTACAAAAAGTCGGGAGGTCTTTAGGATTTGTTCTTCGGGCGATAGTGGTGTGGGAGATGAAGCAGCCGCAGCAGCGGCGGCGGCGGCACCGTCTGCTGTTGCTGCTGAAGCGGAGGCGGCCTTGCTACCGCTTGCAGGGGGGTCGGTCGTGTTCTCGTTAGTGTCGTTTGCGTCATTCGTCTCGTCAACGTCATTCATTATCTCGTCTTTCTCGTCGTTGTGTGTTGCGGTTGCGGTTGTGGTTTCTGCTGGTCTTGGGACCGAAGCCTGGACACCGTTCGGCGGCGGCGGCAACTCACTTGGGTCCATCAGATCCAACAGCCGGTTCGTCCGCGACCGCAACCAATCGTCGTCCGTGGCTGCAACGTCAGCCGTGCGTGCCGGCGCTGCCGACAGTAGTGGCCGTGCTGGTGCTGGTGCTGCCGATAAGGAAGGATCCGCCGCTTCTTCAATGGCCGTTGCCGAAATGACCGCAACTTTCCCCGGTTTTCTCCGCTCCGGCACGTCGTCCACCACCGCATCGACACCGCCAGCGGGCCGCAATGCCTTCTCCTCTTCCTTTGCCCCATCCTCCTCCGGCGAAGGCTTGGCCTTTTTTGTGCGATGAGCGGGCAACACCTCGTACTCGTCGTCGCTCTCGGCTTCGTTGCGGGCGGCCGCAGCCAGAGCAGCCGCAGCCGCTGCGGCGTCCTCCTCTTCGTCTTCTCCGTCGGCGCCGGGACCATCCGCTCCCATTCCTGCGAAAATGTCGGCGGTGCTGCTCAGGCCCCGGTTCTGGGTCTGCATGACGTCGAGAAACTCGCGCAACTTGGGGTTTTTGGCCGCGTCCAGCTCTTCGCCGTCCCGCTTCCGCTTTTTGGCGGATGGTTCGCTCGCGTCTTTTTGCTGCTGTGATGGAGGCTGTGGTGGTACGGAAGCTGCAGACATAGACACAGACACAGCCGGCTGGTGCACCTCGTGCAGCCGCTGCATCTTGCTGGCCGCCGGCAGGGACGGGTCGCCAATGGACTTGGCGAGCTCGACGGCCAGTTTGGACATGCGGATGTAGGAGCGGTGGAAGTAGCGGACGGCGCCCGCGGCCTCGTCGGGCGTGCGGTAGCCGACAAAGGCTATCCGGCGGCGCGCAATGAGCTTGATGTCCGTAATGTGCCGGCCACCGCCAGAGAAATGCTTGCGGAGCTGGTCCTCAGTAATGTTGGGCGGCAGGTTCTTGACGAACAAGCGCGACGAGTCCTCCGTGGCCGGGACGTCCGACGTAGTGGCTGTCGACGCCATTGTTGCCGAAGGGGGGGACACAGCAGATGGCATTGTGGTTCTGCTTTGTGACGGAGAAGAAAGGGACCGGGGAAAAGGGAGAAAGTTGAGAGGCAAAGAAAGACGGGCAAAAAAAAAATCGTGCCTTTTTTTTCCTCGCAGCGAGGTTTTTCGTTTCGGTGGGACTCGGTTTTCTTAACAAAATTTCTTGGAAAGAACAAGAGTTTATCTTATCAAATAAAGTGGACCCGGAAGAACCAACTCGTAGTTTCAACCACCCATTGCAGATCGTCGGAAAAACCGATCGCCAACGGTTCATCCGGGTCCTGGTAACAATACGGAGTCCAGGAAGCTAACAACGCACGGACCAACGAAAGGAGCAATCAAATCACATTTCCGTAATACTTGGAGGAGCTAGAGGCGTGACAGGGCGACTCGCTGCATTTCCTCGTAATTGCTTCGTATTTTCCCTCTAAACAGCGACATCGCGACTGATCTCGACCGCAACCTCTTTTCGTCCATTTTTTTGCGTGCACTCCGTCCACGTCGGAGCGATCCCACGGAACAGATTAGGCCTATTTTCTCACCTAAAACCGAGTCGGTAAGCTGTTTTCACAGTTTATATTTGTCAAAGCCAGTTCGCTGGTCCTTCAGACGAATTGCGACTCAGGAAAAGGGGGACGGCAGCAAAGCCGAGTGGACCGCGTAGACGAACAAAGAAGAAGAAGAAGCTCTGCACGTGCTTTCTGCTGGAGAACTTACGCTTCTTCCATTTGGCCTTGCGTGCCTCTTCAGATCCACGTTACTGGTTCTGTCGCGTTGCGTCACGCGAATTCGGCTTCCTCTTCTCAGAATCAGGGGGTGACCTCTTTTTTTTGGCAAAGCAACAAGGCTAACTGGAACACTTCTTCCTATTTTATTTACAGGGAACAGCATACGCACCTCTTTGTCTGTCCCGTCGACCGCGCACCTTCACGCCGAACAAATTCAAACGCCTCGTCTTTCGTCTCCCACCCGCCCCTTTCAATCCCTCCCCCCCACCCCCGGACGCACCCCTTTGTCTTCACAATGGCTTCCGAAGCGAAGGCAACGTCAAGCCCGCCGCCGGCGGCACGCGAGAAGCTGGAGGGTGAGTTTTCGCCGGGCAGTCTGTACAGATGTCTCGTCAGAAGCGGGCAACCACTTCAACGAAGCAGTCCCCCTTTGCTGACGCGAACCCGCTACGATTTACGGACAAACAGCTCAGGTGAAGTCGGCCGACATGGTATGCTAGACACACACTCTACTCTCTCTTCGCCTTTTGGAGAAGCATCGAGGATCCCGGTCTATATGGGACGACCAAAGAGCAGAATGGAGCACTAACACGACGATTCCGTACGCCTGGGCAGACCGAAGAAATGCAGGCCGAGGCCATTGAAGTTGGTGGGTTACATTTCTGGCCTTGCTGTGGACGCTAAACACAAATGAACGAGAGGCTGACACGAGTTCCCTGTCTGTTTCAGCGCAAGAGGCCATGGGCAAGTTCACTGTGGAAAAGGTACGGAAATTTCATGAGATGTTCCCTCCCCCCCCCCCAATTGTTGTTGCTCCAGGACATTGCCAAACACATCAAGAAAACGGTAGGGTCCCGCATCCGCATTCGTCGTGTCGTAGAACAAAGAAACGTGAAAGGGAGCACCCTTCTGACCATCGTATTAGTTCGACGACCGCAAGGGCCCGACTTGGCATTGCATCGTGGGCCGCAACTTTGGCAGCTTTGTAACGCACGGTGTGTTTCTGCCTATGTGGCCCCTCTTTCTGATTTCCCTCTACATCCTCGTCCCGCGGCGACTGACCTTCATGCTTCTTCGGTTCCAGAAACCAAGCACTTTGTGTACTTTTACCTCGGTCACTGCGCCATCCTGCTGTTCAAGACGCAGTGAAAGGGGACGTTGCATGCCGCCAGCCGTGGCGGCGTCAGCAAGCATTGCCTATGTTTTTTTTTTGTTTACAAAAAAAAGGAAAAAAAAGTGGCGCGTGGCTGAGGCTCGTCAGGGGGAAACATACGGGTACGACGGGGCAAATAATGACGGCGAAGCCGCAAGCTGCCGTCGACCCAATAAAGGGGGGAAATAGAAATGAAAAGTCGGAGACGACATTGCTTTGGCTGTTGTTTCTTTTTTTTGTTTTTTTGTCTTCTTTTGGCACTTTTTTTTACGAGGAATATGAACATTTACACTGGATGCATTCGCAATGTTGGTGGTAGAAGGTGTCAGTTGCGTCACAAACAGGTGAACAGCCGGAAGACTGAAAGAAACAAACTACAAAGGATATAATTAAAAAAAAAAATTTTTTTTGAAAATTTTGCATTTTTGAATGGCATCTCTGCATACGCCAAACCATATAAGACTCTTTGTCATGGTATTGTTGTGCTGTAGTTTCATAGCTGTTGTGAAAAAAAAGGAACATCTGGGCCTGAAATATGAAAAAGAAAAGGCAAGAAGAAGCGGAAAAATCCATGCCAGGCTTTCGGCTTCGTTCACATGACGCCCTCAAATCGAGACCTGAATAAAGAGGAAAGGAAAATGAAGAAAGAAAAAACAAAGATCCATGCCGACCCCTTTAATGTTAAAATCACCTCCTGGCTTTCCGTTAAAGTAATGCAAAGACCCATCGCCGTTTGTACCTATGTATGCTGTGTTGACTCTCGTTGTTCCAACCAGAACAACTCAAAATGAAAAAAAGAAAAGATAAGAATGCAAAGATGAAAGAAACCAGAAAAGAAATAGAAAAAAAACAGGAACAATTCGTCCTTTGGTATCATCAAAACAATTTTCATATAAGCGAGTTCGCGCTCTTTCACTTCAGAATAGCTCCCTCGGTCAAATTCAGGCGGCTCGCAGCAAGGCCTGGTTGTGAATGTCATTTTTCATATCCTGCAACCGATTGTGCAGCTTCAGCAGCTCGGCCACCTTATCCTTGGGCGGGTCCGCTCGGCTGGCAATGTCTTTATAGAGCGCCTCGTATTTTTCGTAATGGGCCTTGAACCGCAATGCCTTGTCGACCAAATCGTCCGGGAGGTGCCGCCGTTTCTTGATCTTGCTATTGCTAGACGACGTTTCGCCCGCGATGAGGTTGTTGCGTCGGTCTTCGACCATCTTCCGCTTCTTGGCGGTGTTGCTGCTACCAATGGGGGGTACGCTCTCTTCGGACGACACATCGAGCTCAGAGGCGTTTGTCGGCGGTGACGAAGCCAATGGCGACGATTTGACCGGCGACGTGTTGTTGTTTTTCGATTTGCTCCAGGTACTTGTTCCGTTGGTGGCGCTATTGCCGTTACCGCCAAGCGTGTTGCCGCTTCCGCCCCCGCTGCTACTGCCGCCATTGCTGCTGCTGCTATTCGGACTGATGTTTGAGACCCGCGACGACGACGGCGGCCGTGAAGACTGGGACAACTGGGACGGTTGTGATGGTTGTGGCGGTTGTGGTTGCGCCAAATTCTGCTGTTGGCGCCTGTCACGCTCTTTCGCGGGCAATGCCTTCGGTGGGGGCTTGAGAGGCTTAAGTCGTTTGCTGAGCGGCGTCCCGGAACTCGAACTGCTGCTGCTGTCGTCGTCGTCGTACTCCCGCACACGCTTCTTCGGGAGAGGCTTGGCAGTAATCTGCGGCCTGACTTGTTCCTTGAGGGGGGACGGTTTGGCCTTTTTGGCTTCAACAGAAGTAGGTGTTGCCTCCTTTCGTGTCCGCTCTTTGGCGGCGGGCGGTGTTGCTGCAACAGGAGCTGCAGCGGACTTGGCAGCAGTAGCAGCAGCAGCAGGTCTGCCGTTTGTGGCGGTAGGTTTTGGCTGTTGTACAGTGGTTGCCAACGGCGCCGATTCCGACTCGCCGTCGGACGTGTCCGAATCCGTCACGAACTCCTTGGATTTGAATTTCGTCTGCTTCTCGTTGTTGGCCTTAGCATTCGCCTTCGAGGGCGACACCTTGATGGACGAAGATGCCGCCGAGGAGGATGCTGGAGTGTTTTTCTTCTTCGTCGACAAAAGGCGCTTCTCTTGGGCCTTGAGGGCCGTCATCTTCTTCTTCGCTGCGGCGTGCTGTTGGCGTGACGACGACAATGCGGCCTCGGAGTCGGCGCCCTCTTCGTCGGTGCGGTTGCTTCCGCTCCCGTTTTCGGCCGAATCGTCCCTGCCGCTGGCGGAGTCGGCACTGGGCTCGTCGGGCCGTTGCACCCGAATTCGTGGCGCAGCCGTTCCCTTGGCAATGCTGACTTGGATTTTGCTCAGGATCCGACCCTGGCCCCGCTCCTCCTTTGGTAACAGTTTCTCCCACTCCGGTTCCGTGGTCGACAGACGCATTTTGTCGAATTGGCGGATGGCGTTGTCAATGGCCTGCTGCCGCTCTTCGTCGCTTGCGTAATCATGGTTCCAGACGTCCAGCTCTTTCCAGTACTTCTTCCTCAGCACGTAGTTGTGGGTCTCGTCGTCGAGGTCGGCCACCTTCTCCAACGCGCTCTTGAACTCGATTTCGGACGAGCCCGGGTATTTTTGCCACAGAATGTCATAGGACTGCTCTTTGAAGGCCAGTTCGTGAATAATGGGCGATCGAGCTTCTTTGGCCTTCTCGGCAGCTTGCTGCGAAGAGCCGTCCGCCGGCCCCAACGAGGGTGAGCCGATTGCACTGAGAGCGGGGCTGGTGGGTAGCGGCGACAAGGAAGTGCGGCCAAAGGGTGACCGTCTTCCCGACAGTGCTTTCTGCAGGGAGCCGGCGGTTCGCTTGCCGTTGCTTTTCCCGTTTGGCGCAGGTGCACTGCCCTCGATAACTCTGGTTCTGTAGGTTGGGAAGCGTACACAGCATGGTTAGCCACAGGTCGCTTTCCGTTTTCCCGCATAACATAGCAAGAAAGAAAAAAAAATCCACAACAACGAAATTGGACGCAATATAGCGATAGTAGAGGGTCCCCCGTGTAACGTACGATTTTTCAAGTTTCTCAGCCTCCTTCTGTGCCAAAGAATTTCGAAGCAGAGCAATGTCGGTGTTCAGGTCGTCGTAGGACCGCTGTTCGGCGTCGTCCTCGGGCTCTGGTGAGGAGACCAGTTCGTCATATTCGCCGTCTTCGTCTTCGGACGAGCTCGTGCGGTATTGGGCCGCCCATGGATTGCCCAGCTCCGGCTTGCGGAAGAGAGACATGGCGAGCTGTGGGAGGCGCTCGGCCTTGCTGGGGCTATCGGAGGCATCGGTGAGGAAGAGTTCGATGTCGTCGGTCTCGTCTTCGAAGGTCGGCTCGATGTGGTGACTGGAGGCGCCGTAAAGAAATGTCTACCAAAACGGACGTTTAGTAAGAAGGATAAAGCTGACAGTGACCTCGTCTCGCGGAACGAGAGCGGAACGAGAAAAAGCGAAGACAGAGCAAAAAGGGAGAAAAGAGAAAAAAAAGAAAAAAAAGAAAAAAAAGAAAAAAAACGAACCGGTTTGTTTCCCAAGGATAAACGGATCTCCTGGCCCTGGCTGGCCGACTTGATCATGCCCTCAATGACATCGTCGCTCAGGTCGAGAATGAATGCCTGGGTAGGCAAATGGTCGTGTGAGGTTACAAAGTCCTCCTCCAGCTGGAGGCCGGCATGGGGGATTTGCAGAGCCATCCCGGACACCGACCGGCAACCAGAGAGGTAACCACGATACTAGTGTTGGGCCGTGATGGTTGTTCGATTGAAGGTAACCCTGTACGATGGGGACTGTTGTGTTTTCGGTCAAATCTTCGCCGGGGCGGTTGGGACGTCGATTTCGAGCGTCGAAGCAATGAAGGAGGAGAAGAAGAAGAACGCAGCGTGGGAAAAGATGCTTTCGAAGAAAAAGTAGAAGAGAGAGTCGGCGGAAATGGCGAGGTCGACGTCGGCAATAGAAAAAAGAGGAAGGGAGCCGTTGTTTTCGTAGGAGAGAAGTACGGGAGTAGATTGGTTGGTGAGAAGACAGAGCTCCGGTCGAAGCTTGTTCGGTCGCTGTCCTGGCAGAAAGAGAGAGAAAGAGAGAGGTCGTCACATGGTCGGTGGGCAGCAAGAGAGGAGGAAGAAAGAGAGAGGGAGAGAGAGAGAGAGAGAGAGAGAGAAAGGCAAATATCGAAAGCGAACAAAAAAAAGTAAAAATGAGAGGGTTCGAAAATAGTAGTGAAGAAAGAGGAAGGAAGACGGAGACGGTGGGCCGAGTGACGAGGGTTATGATATGATCAGGGGGGGGGGTTCGATAGGAAATGATGAAGATAGCCGAAAAGAATCGATACGTCGTAGGGTAGGTAGGGCCCAGACGACTCGTCTTTCGTTCTTTCCTGTTTTCCTCGCAACCTATTTCTGCCTCTTTTATTTTCCCGGTTCGTTCCTTCTGTCCCTATAAAATGGAGGGTTGGAGATGTTGTTCCTAAAGAAGGAAGGAAGAAGGAAGGAAGGGGCAAGGGGAGGTTAGGCGGGCGAAGAGAAAGAAAAAGGAAGGTTCGACGAGAAAAGCGTATGTTGGAAACGGCGCAGAGTGAGGAAGGCGCAAAGAAAGAAGTGATGCAAGCAATGAGGAAGCAAAACGGGACAAAGAGGAAGGAGTGAACGAGGTACTTCGTACTGTAGGAAGAAGCAGCCGGGACGGAGACGGCGAGAGAGAGGAAGGAGGCACAAACAACACACACACACACACCCACACCCACACCAACACACCACGAGGTAAGATCCCGTACGAAGTACAGACGACACGGCGGAAGAATACTACGAGTACTTTCGTACGTACAACGACAATAGAGAGCAACCGCACTAGTGCCAGAAGTTGGACCCGCTTTTCGTTTTCTCGGTATGGGAAGTGGAGGAGGAGAGGGGGGAGGCGACGGAGATGGAGGGAAGGAACGAAGCTGACGGAAGGCGCGATAGTGGGCACAATAGACAGCACAATAGAGAGCACAATAGAAAGCGCCATTGACAATGGAAACAAGAGGCAAAGTACGGTGCGTATTGTGAGAATAACTACGAGCATTCACAGGAATAGCAAAAAAAATTAGTAACAAAAGGGGATGCCTCGAGAGGAAAGAGAGCAAAGAATTACAGCAAGCAGCGAATGAAGAAACGCTGACGAGGCGAAACAGACCCGGCCAATGCGCGGCGGACGAGAACGGAGAGAGAGAGAGAAAGAGAAGGGAGAGAAACGGAAGGGAGGGAGGGGACGCCAAATGGAAAAAAAAGAAAGAAAAAAGGCACACAGGCGACTGTCCGTTGCACTTTACCGCATTGGGTGCGTGGGCGGGCAGGGCCCCAGGCTGGAGAGGGCTTAGCGGGGCGTTGCGGCAGGGCGCTATTGAAAGGCCGGAACGAAGCATTCTGACCATTGTGCACGGCGGAGGCTCTTTAAATGAGGGAGGGAGAAGATAGGAAGTAAGAGTAGGAAGTAGGAAGTGAGGAAAAAAAGCGACAAAATAGGCATATTCATTCATTGTGCTGATAAAAGGCGAAAACGGTTCTTTGCCCTGACGACGGAATACGTGGATTGTTTTACGCCTGCTCGTACCGTTTGCGAGTAAAAATCAGGATAGATGATGACAGGCACGGAGTACGCCGTAATAGGCCACAAGTATGTATAGCCGTTGTTGAACGAATTGTTGATGCATTCAGGGTACGAAATCACTGAGAATGTATTGCTCTCTAGAAAAACGGAGCACGCAGTATCCGTACAGACGGGTCAAAAGACGTGCAGATGGTAGCGTTGCGCATCCTCGCATCGAGGACGGATTACGGAACGTACCATACTGTGGTGATAAACTGCCACTTTCTTCCCAATTGGGGCATGTAGCGTTATTTTCATAAAGTGGTCACTGGTCAGTGGTCAAAGGGCACAGGGCGAGCTTTGCGGTTGGCTGGACCAGGGTCACGCCCCCCTTCCCCCCGTTGGACTTGTTAGACTGTTAGACAGCCGACGGGCCGGGGTGGAGCACGTGTAGGTACTTTGGGGTGACGGGAAAACACAACGCCGACGGTGGCGGTGGCATGCAGCCCGCAAGTAACGGTCGCGTAGACAACGTACCGCTACTTAGTGCAACGGCACAGCACACCACCTCGTTTGTGTATGTATTATTACGGAGCATTTCAGTCTGCGAAGATGATACTCGGTAATACAAAGGGACGACTCGTACCTGCGGACCAGGGAAGCGGCGGGAAAAACGGGCGTGGAGAAGAATGGGCAGCGGGACGCAGTCAGATGAAGGGGCGTAAGAAAGGAAAAAAAGGCAAAAGAGTAAGAAAAGCGAGAAAGAAGAGAGAACAGATGCATACAGAGTAGAAAATACCAAGTGCGGAACATGCGGAGAGAACCAAAGGAAGTTGAAAAGGTGGTGGGGGAAAGTAAGGGAAAAAGGAACAGGCAAGGCTCGATGGGAAAAAAAAGACAAAAGAAAAGAAGACGCACCGGGAAATAACAAAGAAAATGAAAAGGAAGAGGATCCGCAGCCGACATCCTGCCGCATGACTTGCAGTCTTTCTTTCTTCTTTCTTCTTTCTTTTTCTTTCTATCTATCACTTTTCGCCGTTTTCTTCCTCCCCTCCGTGCGTACTTGCGTGCGTGCTGCAGGGCCGTGCATGCAGTTGGAGCTTTGTTGACCTGTCGACGACAACGGTTTATTACCGAAAGAGGGGAAGGGGGAGAGAAGTAAAAAAAAAAATCTCCAGCAAAAACTTACGAGAAAGTAGCTGCGCCGTACGGTTGAAGGCTGCATGCTCATGCCCCGATTGGGACGTATGCGCAGGCGTACTTGATATCGGCGTGTATCGGGCGGTGCGTGTTGCGTCCTCCTTTTCTGGTCTATCTGGTCTATTTTCGTCATTTGAGCAGTCGCAAAAAGGTCTGGTGTATCTCTTTATTTTGTACCTTTTTCCAGGTTGCCGGCTAGGAACAAGAACGGGATCTCTGACTGGGGAAGAAGACCCCCAAAAAAGAGAGAGACAAATAACAAACGGGCCAAGGAAGGACGACAGCAAACGGGGGGTAGTCATACTCCATATACAGCAGACCAGAAAAAGGACAGGAAAGAAAAGAACAAAAACGCTCATGGGGGCCCCGTTGCTGGACGTGCTCCGAAACGCTTCCCGTATATACTTTGGCACCGTTTTGCCGGTGGTTGGGGGTCGCTCCCATGACCGGCGGTCTCTCTTTTCGTACATACGAAAGCAGTCGCTGCTCTTTTCTGTTTCTATCTTTTTTGTTTTTCGCATGCCGTGCTCCCCACGCACAATGGTGGTTCAGCTAACGTAAGATGCGTTTGCCCCTGTCGTTTTGATTTATAACAGGGAAGACACAGGGTGTGTGGGATGAACCGCCACGCTTTTTTTTCGACCATGTTGGGTCGTACGGTCCCGTTACGAACATTTTGTTTCGAAATTCACAACAAACCGAGCGACCGAGCTCGAGAGAAGAAAAAAACATACACCCGGGATACCGGCATCGTGGGACGTTGTGTGGTGCGCCGCCCTGGGACGGATTTGGGCGCCGCTGAGGCAGCTGGGGGCAGGCACACCACTCCCGGCAGTGCTGTTCGGGCAGGAAGACTAGGGGGCCTCCGTGTTGTGTGTTGTTACGAAGCCATACGTCGTAGGTTGTAAGGATGTGATCTATTTCTCACAGGGGAAAAGGTACACAAATAGCATCGTGCCAACGGTGCGGATACGGGCTATAAGAAGGATCATATAAGGGGGAGAGACGAGCCGACGAGGCAAAAGCCAAAAAAAAGTGACTAGCTGAAAATAAAAAGGTGAAACCGTCGAAACAAACCCAACATGGCCAACAACAACAACAACAACAACAACAACCCAAAGCCAACGCACACAAACAGAATCCCCTACGAGGCGCAGGGGCAACAACAATGAAAGAAAGCGAAGATATCGGTGATGAAAAGGGTAGATGGACCCGAAAAAAAAACACACTCGCAGCGGTGAATATGAAACACCGTAACATCAACGAACATGGCACAAATCGGCGAGGCTGGCCGAGATAACTGCATGTTTGGGTAGACATGTGCAGAATAAGAAATCCAGGTCAGACGAAAGAAGAAAGTAATTACCCAACGAGTAATACGGTAGTAAACAAGGCGTGCCATACCTGCTCTGCGAGAACGACGTTTGGCCGTGAGACGAGCACGGGCAGCTCAAAGCTCAACACTGTGTACGTACAGTGGTAATGCATATACGCTCCGGGAGTTTGGGGCATGGCCCATAGCGTTTGGGGGCGTGGTTGCCCTCGGAGTTGCCCGCCATCCCGTGTCCGCCCCCAGTGCCAAAACCACTTGCTCTACAAGGCTCCCAGAAGGTTGTCCCAACCGGCGACCAAGGAAAAGCAAAAAGTGAGAGAAGAGATTCACGCGGATCCGCATAGAGACGATCCGACCTGAAACCGCCTTCAATACAGCCGCACCTTACAAAATACAGAATTTCCGGGACCTTCCCCTGGTCGACGGATGCAATACTTCGTCTGAAGTCGACGAGATCTTCGACAGAAGAAATGTTCAGTTGAGGGAAGGAAAGAGGAAAAGTAAAAGGAAGAAAGATAAGAAAAAACAAGAAAAGAAAAAACGACAATCAGCCGGAAAAGGTGCCGGCCACAATACGGGACACTGTGCTGCCCGTCTTGTAGTGTAACCGTTTATCTCCGTATCTCTTTTATGCCTCATTCGCCGATTCTCCGTTTTCCGTCTTTCGTTTCCGTCCTCCGTTTCTTTTTAGCTCTTGTCCCTTGCAGCGCTGAATGAGAGCCAGCTCACGTCGCTGGGGGCCGTGGTGGCTTCCCCCCCCCCGTTGACATCCGTCCTGTCCTGTCGATCCTGGCTTTTTGGGCCCGATCTGTCTCACATATTCTCCACCGTGTGTTGCTACAGTATGAAGTACAGTCGTTGTCAGCTTTCATGATATGGCATACGAAAAGCAAGATCCGTTACAACGCCAGGACAACCCCTGTAAAAGCGTCTTGTGCTGTTTAAAATAAAACCTCTCGCGGCTCCTCCGTGGATGAAAAGTAAGTGCGAAGAACGAGACGAATTATCAATACCGGCAAAGTCATAATACCTGCCGAGGTGCTGGATCCCTTTTTCGGCTCCTCAGGGCGCTCGGAACGCACGTCCGGTGTCTCATTGCGGAATGCTCCCAGGCGCGAGAAAAACGGGGGAAGTATATATACGAGGTAGCTTCTCTCTGTCTATACAAAGGCAATAATTTAACGGGTACGAAAATATACGGACGGAATGCGGGTGGGCTAAGCGGTCTCTTTTTTTCCTGTTTTTGGTCTTTTGTTCTTCCCGTTATGCAACCTGCTTTTCCTCCCCCTTGTGCCTTTGCCCTGCCGGCCCGACTACGACGGGTCTCACCTGCGTATATATATATGTATATATATATACAACTACATACGGGCTGCCTGCTGAGCGCCGACGCAGCCAATGGAGAAGGGCTGTGGTTTGTTGTAACGACGAGCTGATGCGGTAGGATGACCGAATGGGACCGAACAGGAAGCAAGATCGAGACGAGAAAAAGGAATTGCACCACTCCATTGCACAGCATTCTGCTGTGACGTGTGTGGACTTAGACGACCTGTACGAACGGATAGCACGACATACAAAAAAAAGACCATCCATCTGTAGAGATCCCATCGTGCTACCCGGGAGATACCGCACATCGTTTCCTCTTTATCTGCATGGTATACGTACCACTCCTCTGTAGGCCACATGCATCCCATTTCCCCCCTCCGAACGCTGCCACCCTTTTGTCGTATCCTGCATGCGACGCCCACCTTTCTTGTTGTGTGGCGAGGCCGAAGAGGTCTCTTGAGTTGAATCCGGTAGCAGAGTAAAAAGCCCATTCATCCACGCATCCATCTCACTCGGTCTTTGCAGGTTGCAGCTTACTCGGCGGTTCTCACTCACCCTCTCTTTTTGCCGTGGCCTGGCCGCACGTGGGGGGATGAAAATGGGTGATCATTGCTCTTTGAATACGAGTGCTGCCGCTGTTGCTGCTCATGCACGTAAGACAGAGGCGGCCAAGGCAGAACAAAAAAAAGTGCACCAGCAATGCAGGGCTACACAGCGAGGCGAGTAGGCGGGCAGACGGGCAGGCAAAAATAAGGCGAGGCCGACGGCAGGCAAGTTGATCATGCATTATCTCATTTCACCAAGAGAAAGGAAAAAAAAAATAAGAACAGCAAAAGACGTTAGGGCACGGAAGGGGGTAGCAAGCACGACATCACGAAATGAACATACAGTACAAAAGCTGGTCTACCAACGCAAGGGAGACGGAGCTGTCATTTTCTTCTGCAGCTGCGATCCGTTCGAGGACGCAACATGTCTTCTCACGAAGAGCGACAAAAGAAACGACCAACTGCTCAATCTACCCGGGACAGGGGCCGGCTGGATCGTCCGGCCATGGGACGATCCGTATTCTGCCTCTTCCCCCCCCCAAACACGAACGAAGCATAAAAGCAGAACGCGTAAAAAGTGAAGGCGCTATGCTGTGCATGAAAATGGCAATATAAAGCTCATCCCTTGTATTTCGGCGTGTGGAGCCCTGCTGTCTGAGGGCAGCGCATTACAGTGAGCCCAAGTGCCTATAGCAGGGCGGACCCCACTATTATAGAAGACAGTTACGGCGTATTCCCCTACCGTGCACCTACCACCAATCAACGCGCCGCATTCGTTCCCTTCGCCGCGTTTTCTTGCGTGTTGCAGTGTCTCCCCCATTTCAAGCTTCGCAGAGAATCGAAAAGGGACGCGGTTTTGCATTGAGAGCTGCCCGCTCCTTTTGTTTCCCCACTTGCGATATTGTCCCCGCCTATGGCGGCGATCTCCGAAGACGACGACAAGCCCGCGTCCGACGCGCATTCCGCCGCCGACGACTACGAGGGCGACGAGGGCGAGTCGTAC
The DNA here is from genome assembly GCA_001636815.1 of Niveomyces insectorum RCEF 264. Classification (NCBI taxonomy): domain Eukaryota; kingdom Fungi; phylum Ascomycota; class Sordariomycetes; order Hypocreales; family Cordycipitaceae; genus Niveomyces; species Niveomyces insectorum. The sequence goes on from AZHD01000021.1 coordinate 318,165, forward strand.
CGCGGGGAGGAGGAGGAAGACGACGACGACGAAGACGAGTTCGACGAGGCCTTTGATCTAGACGGCCTGCATGATGATGCCGATGCATTCAGTGCGGAGGACGACGACGACTACGACGATGACGACGACGACGACGAGTACGACGTGGACGGTGTAGACGGCGTCGGCGTCGGCGGCAGCGGCAATGGCAGCGGAGACGGCAGTGCCCTGCATCTTCACCACCGCGGCCACCACCGGAGGGACACAACACGCGGCAGCAGCGATGCCTCTGGCGCCGCCGGCGCCGCTGGTTCCCCCCCACCGCCGTCCCTGCCGCAGCCACTGCCCCAGCACAACTTCGCGCCGCCCTTTTACGGCCGCCCGCCCACGCCCCTGCCGCCGTCCCCCTCGCTGACCTCGTTGCTGCGGCCCTCGCGCCCGACCACGCCGGACGCCACCGACGACGAGCTCGAGCCCGTGCCGCGCGCCGCGCCCCAGGTGCCCACCTACGAGTACTACGGCTTCGCGCTCTACCTGTTCTCGAGCCTCGCCTTTCTCATGTACCTGCTGTGGAGCTACCTGCCGAGCCCGTTCCTGCACGCGCTCGGCATCTACTACTACCCGAACCGCTGGTGGAGCCTGGCCCTGCCGAGTTTCCTCGTGAGCACGCTCGTGTACATCTACGTCGCGCTGGCCGGCTACAACACGGAAATCTTGACGCTGCCGCTCGACAGCATCGAGACGATTGTCGACGAGGTAGCCAACATGGCGGCCGTCGATTACGACGGGCGTGTTTCTGTTGTCGGCGGTAGCGCTGACCACGGCCGCAGCCGCAGCCGCAGCCGGAGCAACCGGAGTCCGAGTTGGAGTCGCGCCGCCAGCGAGCAGCACCATGACGACAGCACCATGGCCGGCTGGTCGGTGGCGGCGCCATCTCACCAACACGACGACGACGACAACGAACAACACACGCGCCGCCACCATCATCACCACCACCACCGCCAGCAGCAGCAGCACCGCCACCACCACCACCAGCGCGCGCCGTCGTCGCCGTCGCCGCCACTGGGCAAAGCGGCGCGGCGTGACCGCACTCGTGACAGGAAGAGCAAGAGAACGGGGACGACGGCTGCCAACGGGAGCGACGCCGGCGGTGACGAGAACCTCACGATGGGCGGGCGGGGACGCGCAGGGAGCAACCGTTTGGCGGTCGACTGGGCGCACAGTGAAGACGGTAGCAAACAAGAGCAAGAGCAAAACCACCACCACCACCACCATCGCTGTCACCAACTCCGCACGCCGGATTGGAAACGGTTGTGGAGCGAAAGCACCGACGCCGTCATGGACATTCCGCTGGCCGGTGTCTGCGAGGTTCTGTATGCTTAATATGGGGAGTGTATAGATTCCTGAATGCACTGTTTACCGTTTTGTAGTTATTGTACCCCATTGCCATGATAAATGACGTATTCCTACCAATACCAGTCGTCCAAGCGACGCCAAGCAGCCGAATGTTCAAGCTGTTGATTATTGCCTGTTTTCTTCCCCCAATTGTTCTTCGTACTCTCTGCCAGGCCTTCTGCTGACCTTGGAGCTATCGGAAAAACTGTCGGCCCTTACATGTTCCAGAATTTGGGAGCATTGTCCCTGGTAGCCTTACCTCAGCCGTCTCCTCCAGCCAACCAACCCCTCCACTAACCAGGTCACCAATCCCAACCGACCCGTTTTGTGGTTTTTCTGGGACGTTGCAGCTTCGACGCGACGTTGCGCAAAAAAGCAAGAGCGACCGAGAAGAATTGGGAAAACCGCTTTCGACAGACAACCCAGACGGAGCCAAACGCGTTCCAACCCACGCCCCAAACTGACGATACGAATCACAGCACGACGACAAGGTTTTGTGAGAAAGCCGCCTCTTCGCGTTACAATTGCGCAAAGTGCTTTCCCGCGTGCCGCCGTCGCAGACGCTTCACGACCTTCGCTTTCGACAAACGACTGAAAAGTCGGGCGCGAGAGGTTCCCGCCTTTGTTTTTTTTGTTTTTTTTCTTTTTGTTTATGTCATCACACAAAGGACTACGCGCCCATCGCAGACCCTTTCTTGTGAACTCGTCACCATGGCGCAGGCCCAGCAGCCGTTGAATTCGGCGACGCAGCCGACCGACGTCTACGGTGGAGGTAAGCTCGTTCGAATATGAAGATAAAAAAAAAGGCAATGAGTTCGAGGCCTGGTTTCGCACCCGACGTTCGCTAATCCCCCCCACACAGACGAAGTCTCCGCCCTGGTGCTCGATCCGGGCTACTGCCACACGCGCGCCGGCTTCGCCGGCGAGGACGTGCCAAAGGTCGTGCTGCCGTCGTTTTACGCCCACGTGCCCGCACACGACGGCAAGCCGGCGCGCGACCTCTTTGGCGACGAGGTGCTCATCCCGCGCGCGGGCCTCGAGATCCGCAACTACATGAACCGCGACAGCGTCGTCGAGGACTGGGACGCGGGCATCCAGCTGTGGGAGCACGCGCTCGTGCGCCGGCTGCAGCCGGTCCGGTGGACGGCCGCGCGGACACGGGCCGAAGCAGAAGCAGCAAAGGCAGCAACAACAACAACAGCAGCAGCAGCAGCAGCAGGAGACGAGAACAAGAGCAAAAACGGGGACCATGGGGACAATGGAGACGCCATGGACATCGACGGCAGCGGCGATGCCGCCGCCGCCGCCGCCCACGACAACAACATCCACAACAAAGCCCACAACGACGACGACCCCGAGGGCGCCCTCGACGCGCTGGAAAAGCCCCTCGTGGAAAACCCGCTGCTGATGACCGAGACGCCCTGGAACAGCGGCAAGGCGCGCGAGCGCGCCATCGAGGTCGCCATGGAGAACTGGGGCACGCCGGCGTTCTGGCTGAGCCGGACGCCCGTGCTGGCCGCCTTTGCCGCCGGCAAGGCCTCGGCCCTCGTCGTCGACGTCGGCGGCGCCGGCACCAGCGTCACCGCCGTCCACGACGGCATGGTGCTGCGCCGCTCCGTCCAGCGCTCGCCCGCCGGCGGTGTCTACCTGTCGGGCCAGATCCGCACCATGTGGGCGACGGCCGCCGACCCGCCCGTCCACCCCATCGTGCCGACCTTTCTGGTGGAAAACAAGACGCCCGTCGACGCCGG
>AZHD01000021.1:321349-337370 GCA_001636815.1 Niveomyces insectorum RCEF 264
AAGGAGTCCGTGGTCGAGGGGTGGCGCGGGCCGGGCCGGTTCGCGTCCCCCGGCAACGAAGACTTTGTGCGGACGCAGCCGGGCCGCGTGTTTGAGATGCCCGACGGGTCGAACCAGATGTGGCGCGAACAGCGCTACCGCGTGGCCGAGAGCCTGTGGGACGAGCAGGCGGCATACGCGGCGCCGGCAGCGGATGGCAGTGGTGGTGAGGGTGCGGCGGCGGCCGCTGCCGCCGCCGCCGCCGCCGCGGTCGCGCAGAACCCGCCCCTCACCAAGAACCAGACCATCCCCGAGCTCGTGCGCGCGGCCATCAACGGCGTCGACGTCGACCTGCGGCCGCTGCTGCTGGGCAACGTCGTGGTGACGGGCAGCACGAGCCTGCTCAACGGGTTCAACGACCGGCTCAACAACGAGCTGACGGCGCTCTGGCCCGGGGTCAAGATCAAAATCCACGCGGCGGGCCTGACGAGCGAGAGGCGCTTCGGCGCGTGGATCGGCGGCAGCATCCTGGCGAGCCTGGGCACCTTCCACCAGATGTGGATTTCGCGGGCCGAGTACGAGGAGAACGGCGCGGCAATTGTGGAGAAGCGGTGCAAATAGAAAAGGTTAAAAAAAAGGAGGGGGGCGAAAGGGGATTTTTCCGTGTTGGCTTGTGGACTTTGTCTGCTTTTCTTGTTTGTTTCTGTTTTCTGTTGTTGTTTTCTTTTTGGTTTTCTTCTTTCCTATTTCGTCCTTGCGTGGGAATGTCGAAAGGTGGAAGGGAAAAAAGGCGTTGTTATACTCCTGCTATGTCATTTGGTGTAAAAGAAATCCGAAACAATGGCTTCAAAAAAATTCAAATCAAAAGTTGTGTGCTGCAGTATTACGATGTATACATGATACTACGTGCGTCAACTTTTCCCTTTTGAAGCATCTCAACGTGTCACTATTCGCAAAAGCTAGCTTGAATCTTGTTTTTTGTCGCATCCCAAGACCAACATCTCCGTTCGTACTGAAAAACCAATAGCAATCAAATCACAAGCCAAATTCGTCCTCGCAATCCTAAACAACCTTATATGCCCTCCGGACGCCTTGCAAATTGTTTCCCCCCGTCTTTTCAGACGGCAGCTTCAATCCTGAAAACACAAAGAAGAAAATAGGGGCGAAAATAAAACGATAAAAAATCCCTACAAGCAGAGGAGCCATTTCCCTTGGTCCTTTTTCTTTTTGCCCTCACAGATGTGTCCAAACATTTCCACTTTTCCATGAACAACCCTGTTTCAAAGCCAAGAAAAAGAAGTTGATCCAATCGATGAACGAATCTACCATAAACCCCTTGCGAGTATTAACCAGGTTGTATAAATACGAACAGTGGAATAGCAAAGGAAAGGCGAGAAGACGATGGTATATAATACCCTCGCAATATTAAAATACTACCAAAAAACTGAAAGATGCGGTATCTCATGAATGACCAAAATCGAAGGGAAAAAAAAAAAGAAAAGAGTAACAAAATGGTGAGAAAGAGAAAACAGATAGAGAAAGCCTCATGAGTCAACTTTGACACGCTTGGAGTCGTTCTGGTCTACTGGGTCGGATGATGGCGCACCTGCGCTGACTTCCGGGCTCTTCCGCTTGTTTGACAGCGTATGGTCGTCTCGCAAGAAGCTGGGTCCCGTGCCGACAACAGGCGTGGCAAAGTTCAGCGGACTCGGCAGCGTGGCGTTGTCGCTGTTCCGGCCAAAGCCCCAATCATAAAAGCCGCCGGGACTGGGCAGCAATTCGCTGTTCATAAATCGGGAAGGAAGTGCGGAACCGGGTGTATCAATGTGCATGTTGCTGTTGCTGTTCTGGTGCGGGGCAGGCCGGGCAAAGGGATTTGGCGGGCCCGAAGCACCGGCGGAGAGAATGGCCGAGGCCGACGGCGAAGGCGGTGGAAGAACCATATTGGGGTGTGTTTCGCCGTTGCGGCGGCTTCCCATAGGCCCTGCGTCAGCTGCGTTGCGTGGAGATGACGCCGAGACGGCCGTACCAGTGCCGCTGTTGTCTTCGGATCCGTCGGGCGGAATTTCCACGCGCAGCCTTGGGCGGAGAGGGCCGACACGCAAACTATTTTGCCGCGAGGGCGGCGTGAACATCGTTTCCGGAACGGAGGAAACAGAGACGACGCGGGCTTTGGGCTGTGGCATTTGTGCAGAACCGTTGTTCTCTGGACGTTTGGCCATGGGCGGCGAAGACGTCACGCTGCTCCGAGCGGTGGCAGCAGCGGTGGTGGTGGTGGCGGTGGCATGGTTAGAGTCGACCGAATCTGATCTGCGGTCGGTGTGGCTATTCTCGTTTCTGCTTGCGCCGTTGGTATCGTTGTTTGCGCCACTGGTTCCCGCATTGTTGGAATTGCTGATGTCGGACTTTGTAGACTCCCCGCGGAAAGCAGCAAGATGCTGCGACAGGATGGAGCGGCCTTCGTCAATGGGGGTGAATATGCTGTATTGTTTCCGTTGTGGCAGTCGTTTCACCTCGTGCCATTCGGACACCGGATCCGGCTTCGGCTCAACGGGCGTCGGTGGTTGTGGCTCCTGTATTTGTGGTTGCGACTGTGACGTGTGCGTTTCTTCGGGGTGCTGCTGCTGCTGTTGCTGCTGCTGGGATGGAGGCTGTAATTGCGGCGGCGGCGGCGGCGGCGGAAGCGACGGCGCTTGTGAAGGAGAGTCGTGCGGGAGAGGATGGGGTGGAAGCGGATGCTGCAGGTGCGCCTGAGGCGGTGAGACGGAGTGTCGGTGTTGCTGCTGTTGATGTTGCGATTGCGGCTGCGGTGGCGGAGGCAGGGATGATGCGGCGGTTTGAGACGATTGCGGAGGAAAGTTGGGAGGGAGAGACGCAGGCCGCTCGTCGACATAAGGCTGCTGCTGCATGTGGGGTGGGGGTGGTGCGTTTGGCGGAGGCTGTGGCGCGTAGGGATATTGCGGGCCGGGCTGCGGCATGGTGGGTGGCATATTCTGCTGGCCCTGCGGATTGTAGATGGCTGGATGGGGAATGAAAGCGTAGCCGTTGACCTGGTGGCCGGGAGGAGGAGGAGGAGGGCCCGATGGCGGCACCGTTTGCGAGTGCCGGCGCATGTCGTTGCGCGAGCCCGGGCGTGAACCGACGGAGGGCGGCTGCGGCGTGTGGCCCCGCTGAATGATGGCCTGCGTTGTGGCGGCATGCTGGGTAAAGGCGACGCCGTTGGGGATGGGCGGCGAGGCCGAGGGGGTGTGGTGTCGAAAGTGGGCATACGTCGCGGCCTGTCCTGGGTAGTGCGGCAGCATCATGTGTACCTCCATCGCCTCGTTGGGCGGCGGCGGTGGCGGCGGCGTCGCATCCACATCGTCGTCGGACCCGTCGTCGCCGCCGCCGCTGAAGTCGTTGGGTCCCTTGTGCTCGTTCGGGCCTCCGTGGAAGGTATACCGCCCGATCAACTCGCGCATGTCGTTGGACGAGTATTCGTACAGTTTCTTGTTGGTGCCGAAAATGATGACGGCGACATCGACGGAGCAGAGAACGGAAAGCTCGTGTGCCTTCTTGAACAGGCCGCCTTTGCGCTTCAGGAACGTGCTGATGGGTGGGTTAGTGAGAAACGAGAACAAAACAGACGAAACGAACCCAGCGGGAAAGAAAAGAAGGAAAAGATCGCAGCATACACCGATCGGTTTCGATCATCCTTGATCGCTTTTATTTCGATTTTTCTCCGACCCATCGTGGACGGCTATAGCTGTGTGAAGAGACCGACGCGAAGAGGGAAAGTGAGCTGCTCGTCGGGACGGTGATGACGGCGATGACGGCGGTGACGGCGCGTGCCGGCTGCCGCAGCGGACGGTGTTGTCGTGCGCCGACTCTGTTGCGATTGAGTTCGTCCCTGGTCCTCGTTCTCTCTCGCTTTCGCTTTCGCTCTCTTTCTCAAAGGCCGCTCTACTATCGAAGGCAATCGCGGCTGCGCAGAGCAGGAGACGACGATTGTTTGATGGATCTCGGGACGGACAACTGGCGGAAGGCGAAGCTGTGGCTGTAGTATTTTTTGGAAAGGGCGGGAAAGGGACGAGACCACACGACGATCAGTGTCTTTGTCTCGAAAAGGGGACCGTATCGTTGCGCGAAACGTGACGAAAAACGTGGCGGGATGCGAGGATCGAAAAATAAGATAAGAAAAATAGAAAAATAGAAAAATAAGGAGAACGTGATAATATAATATAGGGCGATGATCGATGGACGGTGTAGAAAAAAAAGGGCCCACTTTGTCGGGTTATGAAACACGAAAAGGAACGAACGAGAGAGACAAGAGACAGAGCGCAGCGACCGACTGGGGGTGGGCGACTTTGGCGGGACAAACGGTTGGTTGGTTGGGATAAGGGAAAGAAACGGCGTGAGGTCGGCTTACGTCGTGTCGTGGTCGTGTTCGTTCTGGCGACGGCGTAAGAAGGTTGTAGCCAGGTTGCTGTCTTTGGATTTTCTTTTCTTCTTTTTTCAGCCTTCCGTGGATGCGACGATCCCACGAAACAACAAACCCGTTTCGTCCGGCCAGCAAAAACGGGTAACGGAGAGTGGGCGTCTTTGTTTCTTCTCTTTTGTTTTTCTTTCTTTCTTTCTTTTCTCTTCAAAAGTCGTTTGGCGATCGATCAAATCCTACACTTTGGTTGTCGTTTCTCTTCTTCTTTTCTTCTTCGCTTGCTTGTCGTCTTCTGTTTCGCAAGGCCGCCGGGCAATGGAAACATTCGAATAGCGAAAAAAAGGGAAAATGAAAAAAAAGGCAAACAATCAGAGAGAACAGAGCATGCGAATGGCCCTGAATGCGACACGGTCTCGCGAAGTTGGTGGGCCAGGCGGGACCCGAGTAGACTCTCTGTAATACAGGTTGTTTTGTTTTTTCTGTTCCTTCGTGCAGAAAAGAAGATGGGGCTGAAGAAGATCTCGAAGTTCCTAAAAATAACTTTGGTGGTGGATGAGGGAGGGAGAAGGGGGAGGGAAAAAGATAAAACCAGAGAAAAAGAAAGAAAAAAAATGGGGGGGGAAAAAGACTTGGTGTTAAGGAATGGGAGTGGGGAGGAAAGGGAAGGCACTGGGAAGCCCGGAACGAGGTGAGGAAGGTACGCGATTACGAGGCAAAAGGAAAAGAGGCTTGCAATCTAAGGAGGATAAAAACGTGGTTGAGGGGACGGAAGGCGCAAAGGGTAGGTTAGGGGAGGAGAGGCTAGAAGAACGGAGGGAAGGAGCGGAGAAAAGAAGGGCACTTGCAGCAAGTGCGAACGCCTCGCCGCCTGCAAAAAGAGAAAGAACAGAAGGTGTTGCGGAATGCGCTGCGGTATCTTTCAGGTATCTTTGACTGCGCTTGACCTCCCAAACAATACCTCCCGTACCATGACATGGAAGGAAACAGCGAGCGACGCCGACAGGGGTCGCTTCCGTCCTTGTACAGAGTATGACAAGGTGCGGCCGACTCGACCAACCAATCACGCCAATGAAGTTTGGTGGTGTGTGGGAAGAAGACCACTAGGCGTGGGCAGAGAACGGGAACGTTTCCTTAGCCGCCAGGTCTCGCTAGTGGCTCTGTACAGTGTAACGGGTGGGGGGACGCTCCCTGTAGCTAGCTCGTGTTGCGCCGTTGCACAGCGAAAAACGGGGGCTGTGCAAGCAGCTGCATGTGGCTTCGAAGTACGATGTACCCTGTGGCCAAAGAAACGGAGTATTGTTACTTCCGGCTAACTGCATGTCAGTGACTGGCATCCGTTTTCGGGGTCATTTGGAAAGCAGAAAAGAATGTACCTCTCTTTACGTCTACCCCGTTGCCTGCCTGGTTTCTCCGGACGGGGTTCAGGTCGTTTGCCTGTTATATAGGCTGTAATACGATGCCGGCTGTTGAAAGTGGATGCAGGTCCTTGAAGCCGCGAAGGCACAGTTGTCTCTCCATAACAGGCCATTGAAAATGGCTGATTGGCGGAGTTTATATTGCTAAGGTGAATACCATCTGGCGGGCATACGGTTGGAACGGCAGGCTGAATTTGCTTTCCGCGGAGAGAGGAAGATGGGACGAGTTCTTGTCTGTTGGATGGCTTTCTGTGTGCATGTCTGTTGGCGTATTTGTCATTGTAGAGTTTATGTCACGTACTACTGAATGTTCATACTCGCGTTCTTTGAGTCCGGTTGTGGTTGGCCGAGGATTCTGGTTAAGACTTGATTTACAGCAAAACAACACGGTGAAAAAGCACCCGAGATCAAGGAACCGCAAGACACACTGTCGTTCCGACGGTCAGCCCGGCCTGCTGGCCGTACCGCTGGCGAACGCGCACAACACAAAGTCGTTGTTCACGAGGCACGCGCTCTGGCCTGGAATCTGCCGCGAGGTGTGTCCGCGTCTATGCATCTGTACGCGGTGTGGCAGCCAGGACCAGCACAACCTCGTTCGTCCAATCAACGAAAACGGCGCGGACGTACAGTTGCATCGGCCCAGTCTGGCATCTACCCAGACACGGTAATCCTCGTCCGTCGCATACTACGACGGGCTGGGCCCCTTCCCCCTCTCAACAAGGGCTTGGCCTCAGCCTTAGCCAAGGTCTAGTGACGATCACGGTGGATCGCAGTGGGTTGGCGTTCAAACAAAAAGATCAATCGAAGCAGCCAGCCCCACCGACGAAACAACGACGATCTGAAGAGGTCTCATACCGCAGTGGCGAGAAGGGTACAGTCTCCAAGCCGACGAAGGGGAAAAAAAAAAAAAGTTAGTGGAGAGTGGACCCGTGTATCAGTCCGTCTGCGAATCCAGCTCTCGAAATAAAATTGTTATAAGCATGATTAAAAAAAAAGAAAAAAAAAAAAAGAGCTGAGAGCAATCCAGTGTTTTTCAACTACTGGTCGGTCGTGTTGCGGTTCGTGATGCCCATCATAATCCGGCAGCTAAAAATAGAACCGTTGCGGGTGCGGGTAAGGACCAAACGGCGTGCGAATTTAGTTGCATTATAAGTGGGTCGCATCCTGCAAACAACCCAACAGCCAGCCAATTAGAAGCGACCGGTTCCGTCACTTGCGATTGGACCCGTTAAACGAGGGTTCGCTCGCCCGACAGCAGGCAGAACCACGAAAGGGAAAAGCGATGATGGACGAATCGGTAGACGGATGCGGATGGGGTGTGGCGGGCTTATTGTGTAGTATGACACGGTATTCAAAAGGCTTGTACCGTCGTGTCGGGGACCTCTTCTGTTGATCTGTCGATACGAGTCGAAAGGCGAGCGACCAGGCACGAAGCTTTCACGACGATGGCAGAGATGAAGCAGAATGAAGCTTGTAGGAGGAAAGAAGACTTACAGGGACGTACAGGGACATACGGAGGGCATGCAGGGGCGTATTTGGTATGTCGTTGACCGAGACATCGTTCACGCGGGCCTTGACCAATGCTGCCAGCTCCACAGACCAACACCCCGTTCGTCGTGTCTTTTGCAGAACGCGCGATCGAGGAACCGATTTGCACTGGTTTGCATAGGTGTACTCCAAAAGAAGCGCCCAGCTCAGCCCCCGGGGCCGGCACGGCATGCGACGTCGAACGAGTTGAGCCGCACTATCCATGCAGCCCTTTCTCTTGCCACGCACATATGTTCTATCCTGCCCACCCGAGGTTCCTATTTTTAGGACAAGGCTGGCCAGGGAAGAGAGGGAAAAAACTCCTGTCATTGTGTCATTATAGCGAGCCAGATATTTACTGGTACATTTTATATGTGTGTACGTTTGGTACCCTGCACCCATCTGAAAGGCTGGCCCGTCTTTTCGTTTGCGCGGCCCCAACATTGCTGCAGCCTTGTCCTCCACCCACCCACAGCAGCCTTGCTCTTTCGACCGCGGGTAGGAATTTCTGTTTCTGAAACGGCCGACGCACTGTGTTTCTGGAACGGCACAGATTCATATCTAGCGCAAACTAACAAAAGTGGAAAACAATACAAGACGGTCCACGGCAATAAACCCCCCCCCACCCGTGATTTATATCAACGTAATCCATTACGCCCAACACCGGGTATAACCTTTGTTTTTGGTAGGATGCACAACAAGAGCACACTCTGAATGTAGATGAAAAAAAGATGCTCAAAGAAAAGACAACAACATCCTGGCCAAACAGTTGAGACAATACACAGGCCTGGCTGTGGGGCGAACGCACGCCGAACAAGGCCGACCAGCCAGCACACGGGCGTCGTCCAGTTAAGCACAGACGTCTTCCTAAGCCGGCCCCGACAACCCGTCCGGCGCCGTGTACACGCCGAAACCACCGTCCTCGGCGCCCTTGTCGGCCTTCCACATGCCGTTGAGCAAGGGGCACAATCTTCCGTTCCGTTAGCGGCAAAGTTCGAAAGAAAAGAGGCAACAAAACGAGATGAATAGAAAAGCAAAAACGCACTTTTTGTTGGTCTTGATATGGCCCTGCAGACCACAATTGGCACACTTGCGCGTCGTGCCGCCGCGCTCGATGGACGGCGCCGGCGAATCCGGGTCGCCGTCCTGAATCTGCTGCTGCAGTGCCTTTTGCTTTTCCCTAGCATGCCGGCGTTCCTTGTTCCGATTCAGTCGGGCTTCTTCGGTCTCGAGCCTTTTGAGTGGGAAAAACGGGTGTCAGCTACTGCCTTCGTTTTGCGGGATCAAATAAAGAGAACGAGAACCACAGCAACAAAAAAAAAAACATACCGCTGCATCAGTACCCGGTCGTAATCAAGGTTGCCGGTGGGTCGCACGGAATACGGACTGTCGTCGTAGTTAGCCATCTTGTTTCGCCATGTACTCGGAATGAAAAAAAAAACAAAAAAAAAAAAAAAACATACTCAATCTTCTCCATGTCGATTGACGCCCGCTGCCGCATGTACTGCGAGATGACGCCCGAGTCGTGCACAATCTCCGTTTTCGTGTACGTCTGGCCCGTCTTGTCGCGGTACGTCCGCGTGATGCGCAGCTTGCGCTTTTCGGGCGCCAGCGACATGCTGGGTCGGCTCATCTGGCTCACCCCGTCGTCCGTCGGGTGGTGGTGGTGGTGTTGGTGTTGGTGTTGGTGCGCGGCCGTGGGTGTGGGCGTGGCCGCGGTGGCGGAGGCCTCTTTGGCCGCGTTGAACCGGTCGTCCTCGTCGTCCTGCGGCTGCACGTCCTCGTCGTCGTGGGGTGTGTCGTCCTGCAGGGTCGTCTGCTGCGACGACCAGATCTTGCGGATGGCGTCGTTGTACAGCGCGTCCTGCTTCTTGACGTTGTACATGTGCCCGTTGTTGGCCTTCCGCTCGCGCTCCATGGCGTCCGCGGAGGTCGCCGCGGGGCCCTGGATGGCGCCCATGAACCCTCCCTTCATCGACGTGCGGATGAAACTAAAACCCAAACCCCGTCCCGTGGGATCGCCGGCGCCGTGCAGCTGCAGCATCGCCTTGCCGGCGCACGCGTCGATGAACGACTTGGTCGTCTTCCACGGCACCATGTTCATGGCCAGCGCCTCCTTGTCGTTCTCGTCGTCCACGTCGTCGAGGGCCGCGCTGTCGTCGAGCTGGTAGCCGTTCTGCGCGAGCTCGTTCTGGCCCACCTGCATCGCGTCGTGCAGGCACACCTCGTCCGGCTTGATCATGCTGTTGATCGCCGCCAGGTCCATGAGCGTGTCGTTGGGCTTCAGACCCCACGACTTCGTTTCCTTGTCGTAGTGCAAAAACTCTTTCAGCTTCTGCCGGTTCTGCGCGTCGTTGGAATCCTTGACGTGCGCCGTAATGTCGGAGAGCGACACCGAGCCCTTCTTGGCGATGATTCGGTACGCCACCATCTTCAGCCGGTTTTTGCTCAAGGCCGTGACTTTCCGGGAGTGCGGGCCCGGCACCTCGGCCAACGGAAACGTCTGCCCCACCACATAGAGGTGGTCGATCTTGCGCAAATAGTACGACGTGCCGTCCTGACTCGTGTGCGTCCGGACGAACAAGAAGTCGGTCGCCCGCGCCTTGTGCTTGAAAATGGGCGCGTGAAACATGGGGTTGTGCACGGTCGGCACGGTCTCCCCCGGGTCGACGGTGCCAAAGTTGGAGAACGGCGACTTGTCTTCGGGTAGGAGGAAGGAGACCTCGCCCAACTCCGGCTTCGCCGGCTTCTCTTCGTCGCCCCGGGACTTGCGGCGGTAGTAGTTGATGATCTTGTTGCCCATGCCGAAATTCGACAACACCGTCGGGATCTCTTCGCAGTACTCGAGAAGCACGGCCGTCGAGTTGTCGCCGAGAGACAGGTCCTTGGAACGGGAAAACACGTCCTGGATCTTCCGGGACTTCCACTCCCGCTTGGCGACCTTGTGCAGCTTGGACACCCGGACGGGGAAACCGACACCCTTGTTGGTTTTGAGCTGCGGCCGGTGGTAGTCGTGCGGTTCGGGCCCATAGCGCGTAATCGCGTAGTACGGCCAGAGCAGCCGCAGGGCCGGCATGCTGTGCTCGACTTGGATGTTGCTGTGCTGCGCCCGCACGCGGTGCTGGTGGTTCTCCTTGAGCTGCTCGTAGGCCTGGTCGTTGGAGTAGTTGAAGCGCGCGGCCAGGTCCCGGACCAAGCGACCGTTTGCCAGGCGCTTCTGGCCTTTCGCGCCGTCGGTCCGCGCGCGCTTCGATTCGTGCTCGTCGTCGGCTTCGTCGAGCAACAACCGGTCGTCGGTCATGTCCAGATACACCCGCTTCGCGGCCCGCGCCGTCGCCTCTTCGAAAGCGTCGAAGCTGGGCGCATCATAACGAGGGAGAGGCGGCAGCCCCGGTTCGACGACGATCTTGCGCCGCTTCGCCGCCGACGCCGACGGCGCGTTCCCCAGGATTTCCCGTTCCCATTCGTCCTGTTCGTCTTCGCCGTCTGGCCGCCTGTGCCGTTTTGTGCCCGACATGTCGACAGTCGTCTCGTCTTCCTCTGGCGGCGGTGTGGGCGGCGCAACGATATCGTCCCAATCGGCGCAGACAATAGCAAAATCTTTGAGCTGGTACCCACCCACGGGTGCATCGTCGTCCTCGTCGTCGACGCCGCCAAACGGATCCTGGAAGATGTTGCCGTTGTCTTCGCCGCTGGGCTCGGGCTGCAGGCACGAAACAAAGCCCCTTGCCGCAAGATCGACCACTTTTTGGTGGAGGCTGGTTTGCGCCGGCCCCGGAATGCGATACAGTTTTTCTTGGTCGGCCTCGAATTCGAGGCTGAGCTTCGTCGGCACCAGCGGTTTTGGCAACTTGCTCGGCTTCTTCTCCGTGAGGTACAGCGGCTTCGGCGCGAGCTGTTCGTTGAAATTGAGAATCACGCCCTTTTCAAAGGACGGGAACGCCATCTTCACCAAATCAACCAGGTTTTCGGCCACGGGCGGAATGTTCGGGTCTTGGTTCGTTTCGCGGCCGTAGTCTTCGGGAAAGTTCAGAGCACGGTCGCTGTCCGTCACGACGTATGCATCCTGCGCGGCGGGAGACGGCGATCGGGCGGCGGCATGGTCGCTCCTGGTGTCGTCCATACCATCCGCCTTCTCGTGAACGGCCTTCCTGGCATCGTCAGAGACAGCGGCGGCGGTGGCGGCCGCTTCGGCAGACGTGACAGCTGTCGCGTCGTGATCCGGGCCCGGCGACAACCGGAACCCGTCCGCATGCATCGGCGACGACGGCTGGTCGCCAAACAAGTCGTCGGTTTCATGGCTCGTCCCGGTGTCGTCGGTTAGGCCGGGCACCTCGGCCGACGTGCCACCGGTGGCCTGTTCTTCGTCGGGCAAATCATCGTCGCTGATGTCTTCGAAGTCTTCGGCATCCTCGGCTTTGTTCTCTTGGCTGAACTTGATGTTCATCAAATCCGCGGGCAAACTGCCGCCTTCTGTCCCTTGCTGGCTGCCGCTCAGCAGGTTCATAATGGTCTCGTCATCCTCGTTCGACGTACGCTTCCAATCGTCCTCGTTGAACGAGGCGAACTCGCGCTTGTCCGCGGTGGCTGCTGGCATCTTGGAACTTTGCCGTCGGCTGGGCGAACGTGTTTTAAGGAAATCGAACGTGTGTCGAAACAAATAGCCTTATCCTCGTTTCGCTTGCTCTTCAACAAGCTCACTCCACGATAAAAGCTAGTTCGACCGTATCCGTCATGGCAAGGAAGTTGTGGGAATCGGTCGAAGAACGTCGGAATTTGGTGATCCAATCGAACGAGGAAGCCGGAAGAGCGCGCAACCCCAAGGGGGGCGAAGCGATGTCCAAAACCTCAAAGCGTACACAGCTGAGTACATATAGCACACGCAGCCGATGTTGCGCAGGTCGTTTGCTCGCTTTTGAGGATGGTAAGTACGCACGGTTGAAGTGAAATTGGGGGGTTTCGCGAAATCGTGAATCAAGAAGTTGCGCGATGCAGGCAGCAGGCTTGTGGAGGGGGAAACGAACGGTTATTATTGGCTGGGTTAAAGTCCCCACAAAAATAAAAGTCACACAACGTGTATATACGGTACCCGCACTGTCCATCTAGTATGAACGGAATATTACAACATACTTCCAGCGAACATATTATTTGTTCGTGGAGAATTGCCTTACAAAAACGTGGTCATAACATTTCTATATCTTTCTCTTTATCATCAGAGCTACCTCTTCTGCCTTTTCGCCTTGGCCTTTTGCCTTAGCTTCGGAGGGGGATCGCGGTCAATCCTTGACAACGTCTTTGTCCTGCTAGCCTTGCCGGCCTTTTCCGCCTCCGCGACGTCACCGCCGTCCTCTTCTTCCTCGTCACCCTCCTCGAGGCCGTCGTCGCTTGCGCTTCCCAGTGATATCATATCGTCAACAACGTCGTTGCCGTCTGTTCCACCGCTATCGTCGTCCGAATCTTCAATGTAGCTGGGCGCACTGTCGCTGCCAAACCCATCAAAGTCTTCGTCGTCGTCTTCCTCCACCTGCTTTGGGTCATCTTCGTCCGCCACGGCCGCGCCTTTCTCGCCGTCGTCCTCTTCGGCGCTGCCCGGCGACGAAGGCCCCATGGACGTGCCGGGTTCGCTGTCGGCATCCTCCCGCTTCCGCTTCTTCGGCATCTCGCCCAACCGACCAGCGCGGCCGTTCATGTTCGCCTCCTTGTCTTCCTCCGGCGTCATGCTGGGCGGCGCCGTGAACCACGGGATCTTGCCTCTGAGGAAGTCGTTCAACACAATGCGTGCCATGCCATCGATGTCGGCTTCACCGCCGGCCAACAGCCGGCCACGTT
Organism: Niveomyces insectorum RCEF 264; assembly: GCA_001636815.1. Lineage (NCBI taxonomy): Eukaryota > Fungi > Ascomycota > Sordariomycetes > Hypocreales > Cordycipitaceae > Niveomyces > Niveomyces insectorum. The sequence continues at coordinate 334,517 of AZHD01000021.1, forward strand.
TCCGCGACAGCTGCTCCAGGAAATCGACCGCATCCTCCCAGTCTTTCAGCTCGTATGTTCGGGCGAGGTGATGCTTCTTCGTTCGCCGAAGGACCGCGGCAATGTACTGTGCCGGGTTATACACTAAAGACACACGAGTGTTAGAATGGCGTTTGCTTAGCACGTTCGTGGAATAGTGGGAGTGGTGGGGCGATTGAGCTTTACCTTTCTCCGTCCGCACCGCGCCGCGCAGAAGAATGTCTTCTGCTGTGGCGTGGGAGTCGGGAGGAACAATACCGGGGCAATCGATGAGGTAAATTCGCCGCATCTACACCAGCCAGTGTGTCAGCAAACATTCCTTTTCGTCGATTCACTAAACTTGTCAAGTTCTTTTCTTGTAAACGTACCAGCCGAACAAACTGCCAAACTTTGGTCTCGCCCGGAATGGGCGCAACGGTGCAGGATTTCTTGCCCAACAGCGTGTTGAGCACAGAACTCTTGCCAACGTTTGGATAGCCCACCAAGCCCACGCTGATCTGCTTTCTATCCGCGTGCAACGACGAAAACTGTCTGAGCAGCGAGATCAGGGAGCCTTTGCCGAAAGGATTTGTGACCGAAGCGCGGAATGCGCAGGTCGGCACCGTCTTTTGCAGCGTTTTGACCCAACGCGCCTGTCATAGTCAGTTTCGCTCATCTCTTCCCAAAACATGGTAAAAGAAACACGATGACAAGGAAGAAAACAAAAAAATGTCTGCAACACTACTAAGAAATGCCGCCGCCAAGATGTGTCCAAAGCAAAAAATGCCGACACGGCGGATTTCAACTCATCGCGATGCAAACTTTAGTTTCTCGAATAGACTCCCAAGACGGAAGCTATTGTCAACACAATGAACATGAAAAGATCAAGGGTTGTGAGAACTAGGTTTTTGATCTCCCAATGTTGTAACGGAAACCTCCCATGGCCGCAAAAAGAAATATGCGAGAGGATTCCTGACTTGAACGTTGGGGACAAATGAAACAAGATCTGAAAGACGATATGGAAAGGGAAAAAAAGCAACGTACAGCAACTCCAGAGGGGATTAGATCACACTAGATAATCGTTAGCCGTGTTTTATCACAGACAAAGTAAAGCGTGCTGAGGGGTTGCCCACTTTATTTAGGATGTAGATGAGATGTTTCTGTGATAATCATACGTCAGCACTTCGAAATTCTCTTTTGCGATGCGTTTGCTCACTGATACACCGAGAGAGACGAACATGTGGCGCTTCTTTCCGCAGGTAGTCCTGAATACTTCGGCATGTCGTGCCTAAAGGATCCCGGGCATCTAGAACGTGGATGATGACGTCCGACGAGTCAATAGTCCGGTACAACTCGTTCCATATCCGTCGGCTTTGGCCCTTGGAGAAGACGGGCTCCATCAAGGCCGACGGCGGCGGGGCCTCCTCGTCTTCGTGCCCAACTTCCGGCGGTACGTAATCCGTGTCGTCCACCTCGCCAGTGGCAGCGTCGACCTCGCCAGCAGCGGCTTCAGCGCCGTCCCCGGCCCCGGCACCGAGTAAGCCGTTCTGCAGCATGGACGTGCGCCGGTCGTGGAACGAGCTGATGCTCTTCCGGGCGCTGTCGGCCAGGTCGTCGAGCGTGCTGAAGTTCTTCATGGTAACCCGCTTGCGCGTGGCCTTGCTGCCGAAGACGTCGGAAAACGAATCCACGAGCGCGGGCCGCGCAGCCTTGGCGGACGACGACGCGCCGTCGTCGCGGATCAAGGACATGGGCAGCTTGGCGCTCTTCAGAAGAAAGCGGTTGGGGTCCTTGGCCTGCTCGGCCATGGCCGTCCGGAAGGCCGTGAGACTTTCCTGGCTGATCACGCGCGAGTTCTGGAACCATTTGCGGTTGGGCTCGATGACGGCCGTGGGCACGTCGCGGCTCTGGAACGCGGCCGCCTTGGTGATGTTGCCCTGCGCATCGCGCACGGGCTTGCCTTCCTTGTAGACATTGAGCTGCTTGACCTGTTCTGTAGACCCGCGGTGTCAGTTAAGCTGCCTTCTTGCCGGACTTCCTTGTATCGAGGAAAGGCCAAATAAATTTGAAAAAAAAGGGAAAAAAAACTCACTCGCTGTGCGATAAAAATTCTCGCCCTTGACGCGAATGTTGCCGGGGATCTTCTTGCCCTCACGGTCTCGACGGCTTGCCTCCTTTTTGCCTGTACCCATGGTTTTGAAGGCCGACTCGTGTTCGGCGGATCTGCTTCTGCTGCGTTTGGTGGGAGAAAAGGAAGAAGAGGCAAAGAAATGAGGATTAAGACAGGAGTACTTTTTTTTTGCCTATCGCTGATAGTGAGAAATTTTAGTGGGGCACATGAAAATTAAGCGGTCCGCTTTCGTGGCTGGGAATTGGGGATCCATATGCCGCCTGTCCATCGCTGACGGAACGGAAAATTGGTTGATCCACCTAGATTTTCCTAATCGCTTGCTTCTGGCGGAAAACGCCATTTTGTCTCGACCTCGACGCTTTTGTGTCTCTCTCTTCGAAAGCCACGGCGTATCTATCAATTGGTGGCGGCGGCTTCTCTCACAACAATGTCGGCGCGACCAATATTACGAGCCGGCTCGTTTTGTCGACCGGCCGGGAATGCCCACGCCTCCTTTTCTCTTGCCTTGCGCCCTTGGGCGTCGGCAACCACGCGCACCTTTTCATCGTCCGCACGCGGCGCCGCTCAAAATGCCGGTTCGTCTGCCCAAGCCAACAGCAGCAGCAGCAGCAGCAGCAGCAGCGGTAGTGGCAGCAGTGGCGCCATCGTTTCGTCCGTGCCGCCCGTATCGCCGCACTACATCAAAGTCCCCACCCCGCCCCAGTCCGAAGAGGTGATCCGGCCCCC
>AZHD01000021.1:337656-412656 GCA_001636815.1 Niveomyces insectorum RCEF 264
GACCCGGAGCGACACGCGCGCCAGGCGGCGTCGGCAGAGCGCACGGCGGCGCTGGCGCAGCGCCGGCGCGAGAGCCGGCGCGACGCGCTCATGGAGCTGTACCAGGCGGCGGGCAAATTCATCGTGGACGAGGCGGAGCTGCGGCAGCGGGTGGAGGAGCTGTTCCGGCCGGACTACTTCAAGGAGATGGGCTACAGCTACGGCACGGTCGGCGCGGAGAACATTTGGGACGTGATGGGCAAGCCGGCGTCCCTGAACGACATGATGAGCGGCATCACGCGCACGGAGACGAAGCTGTACGACTCGAAGCGCACCGAGGCGGACCGCACGACCAAGCGGCAGAAGCTGGTGGCCGAAGCGCTGACGGGCGGCAAGATGCCGCTGTGAAGGTGCTTGGAGGACAGCGTGTGACACCGGCAAATTACGGCCCGAAGATAAAGGCAGAACGGGCGAGCGGCGGAACGCTCCGTTGTACAAAATGACGAGAAACCAAGGGAGCACAATGGGCATTTTGTATATGTATATTATCGGCTAGCAACTATGTACTTGAAAGAGAAATGGCCACAATTGCGAAACCCCTCAAAAACAAAAAAAAAGAACAACATTAACCAAAACCGCCTCGAACTTCTCAATCTTTGGGGTGGGACGTGTCTAACCATCCCCATCTATGGCGGATCGTGTGCACGGTAAAAGTAGCATTCCAATTGGCTCCCTTATAGAAAGAAAAGGAAACGTCTCGAAGATGAAGGAAACGACAAACGATCGTGAAGAGCAAAGAACAGAACGTGATGCCCGTCGACGCCAGAAAAACGCCAGTATGCGAAAGGTGTGCCTGATCTTGGCCTTGAAGCATCCACAAACGTCAACATGTCAAACATCTGTAGAGGATCTATCCTGTGCTTTAAAAAGCGGCAATCATAACAACAGATAAAGAGACTAAAGAGATCGACGGAAACAGAAAAGAAAAAGGAAACGAAGAACCCAAGTTATCGCCACACACACACACACAACGCACGGTCTCACCGCTTCTCGACGAGCATCTCACCGCTTCTCGACGAGCAGAATGTGCATGGCGCCGTAGGCGAGGACGATAAAGACCAGGGCGAACACGCCCAGACTGACGACGTCCCGCCACAGCGCAAGGTTGTCGAAGCCAAAGGAGCTGAGAATGACCGAGCCCGGCACCGTGATGTCGAGCTTGTACTTTTGGTCGATGAGCGTGAGCAGCCGCACCTCGTTGACAATCAGCGCCTCAAAGGCGTAGTGGAAGATGGAGAGGTACTGCAGCCACGCGGCCGTCGGCGGGATCTTGTCGTGGTTGAGCAGCAGGCCGGCAAAGAGCAAGCTGAAGAGCATCACGAGGCTGCCGATCAGGTTGGCGACGCCGCCGTCCTTGCACACGATGCCGATGAACAGGCAGATGCCCGAGGCGGCCAGGTTGAACAGCACGAGCACGAGGAGGAAGACCAGGAAGTGCTCGAGGTCGGGCACCAGCCCCGTCATCGGGTAGATGATGGAGCCCATGAGCAGCGGCGGCAGGATGCGCAGCGGCAGAATGTCAAACAGCACCTTGGACGCAAAGTACGTGAGTGGCGAGTAGTAGCCGTTGGCGCGCTCGCGCACAAACAGCAGCCGCTCGCTCGAGAAGACGCTCAGGCTCGTCAGCGTGCTGAAGCCGAACAACGCCAGCACGAAGAAGAAGAGCCCCAGCCGGTTCTGGAACCCGGCAATGTCGTTGGTCAGGCCGTAGAACAAGAACCCCGACAAGACGCCCAGCAGGATGGAAATGGCGTAGTGCGTCAGCATCAACATGGGGTTGCGGTACAGATTCTTCCACGTCCGTTGCGAGATGATGACAAACTGCCGGAAGTAACCGACACGCGCATAGCCCTTGCCGACGATGCTCAGGTGGATGTTGGGCCCCTCGGGCGCGTACCCGTTGCCGCCGCCGCCGCCGCCGCCATTGGCACCAACACCGTCCACACCAGCGCCCACAAAGTGCCCATTAGCGGCATCCGCTTCGGAGACGGCGTGGCGGATTTCGTCGTGCGTGCTCTTTGCAATATCCGACTGTGCAAAGGCGTTGATAATAATGTCAAGGTCGTTGGCGACGATCGTGATTGGCGGCAGGTCGTCCGGGTCTTCAACAATATGGGGTGATTCGGCGCTGTGGGGCTGATTGCGCAATCTGTAGGCGCCCGGCTCGCCGTCGCCGGCGTCCGACGAAGCGGTGGTGTCGAGGGTATTCTTGCGTCTCGTAAACAACTCGCGCTCCTGGCGGGCACGCACGGAATCGCGGCGCTTGCCCCTGGGGCGCAGAGGAGACAAGGAAGACGAGGAAGCCTCGGCGCCGTGCGCATGAGCGCCGCCGCCACCGCCCCCGCCGCCACTTCCGCCCTCATCAGCGGTGGTGCTGGCCGCCGAGATGCTGGCGATCGATTTTACGGCGCGGGTACTGCTGGGCCGGTCGCTGGCGCCGTCCGAGCCTACGGTGCCCGGAACGCCCAAGTTGCCGTTGTCATCGTTGCCGTCCTCCTCCTCCTCTTCCTCCTCTTGTTCTTCTCCGTACGGCGCAAAGGAGCCTGCGTGCATTGTGAGGTCAACGAGGTAATCGGCAATGTTGAACCCGGGCGGACACGAATAGCCAAGGTGGTCAAAGTACGCCTGGCATTGCGCAAACGGGCCCGAGTAGACCGTGCGCCCCTGAGCGAGGAGGACGAGGCGGTCGAACAGCGCGGTGATGTTGGAGCGGGGTTGGTGGATGGTGAAGATCACCGTGCGCTTGTAGATGCGGGCCAGCGTCACCAGGCAATCGACGACGTTGTAGGCATTGTAGGCGTCGAGACCGCTCGTCGGTTCGTCGAGAAAGAGGATCGACGGGCTGGTGACGAGCTCGCACGCGATGCCGACACGCCGCTTTTCGCCGCCCGAGATGCCGCGGCCGCGACCTTCCTCGGAGCCGATGAGCGAGTCGCGGATCGCGTGGATGCCGAGTTGTTTCTCCACGTCGTACACGCGCTGTTCCTTGGCGGCACGGGTCATGTCGCGCGGGAGACGCAGGAGGGCGCTGTTGAGGATGGTCTCGTGCACGGTCAGGGTGGGCAGCATGGTGTCTTCCTGGTCCACGAAGCCGACCACGTTCCGGAAGTCGTGGTCGCTGACCTTCTCGCCGTTGACGTAAAAGTTGCCCGAGACCTCACCGCGCTTGTTTTTGCGCGCGAGGATGTCGAGGAAGGTGGTCTTGCCGGCACCAGACGCACCCATGATGGCCATGACTTCGCCGGGGCGCGCCAGGCCCTGCACGGATTCGAGCAGCGTCTTGCCGTTGAGCGTGTACGAGACGTTGTCAAAGTACAGCGACGCGGGTTTGTGGTCGGCCATGAGCTTAATCGATTCGTCGTCGGAGTCGTCAAAGGGAACCGGCTCGTACCGGAACCGGCGGCGCGACAGATACCACGTCAAGAGGATGACAGCCACCAGGAAGAGCGAGCACGCGGCGATGACGGCGGCGATGAGCGGCGTGTTGATGCGGGAGACGGGCCGCTTGTAGCCGGGCACCTCGGTGTTGTAGAGGCACTCGCCGGCGCGGCAGGTCAAGAAGATGCTGGGGTCGCCAAAGACCGAGCTGATGAGGTCGTTCATGTTGGGCTCGTCAAATACGCATTTGTTGGTGCCCCGGTTTTCCTGGGCGCACTCGAAGGACGCCGGACCCTTGATCTCTTCCTTCAGATAGTCCGTCAGGTCGATGGAGCCGTTCTCGCCGCACAGCATGCGGTCGGCGATGCAGCTGCAGGAGACGGTCTGGCAGCGGTATTGGGTGTTGTTCGAGTTGTCGTCAAACTGGGCATCGGACTCGCACTCGTGCAGCTGGCAGAAGAAGGACTCGCGTTGGTCCACCCAAACTGGGGTGTATTAGTGGACAGAAAAGAAATAGAAAAAAGACAGGAATTTAATAGAAAGAACTGAATACACCTACATTGAAAGTTGCACTCGGAGCTGTTCCGGTCGCAGCTGAAGGTGACCTCGGGAATCTTGCCGTCGAGAATGGAGAGGATCTGCTTGTTGGTGACGTCGCACATTTGGTAGTTGCTCTTCACCACGTCGCCCATCTGGTAGCAGACACCGCCGTCGTCGGTACCCAGCAGCGCATCGCAGGCACGGTTGTCGGTGCAGACGTTGCAGTTGATGCCGGTCCAGCCGTCGTCGCACTCGCAAGCGGGCGCATCGCCGCGCATCGGTCGGTCGTCTCCACGCGCCGGGGAACCGCACACTATCAAAGCAGACCATGTCAGCAAAAGAGGAAAGACGATACAGCGCAACGTCACTCCGGTAAAAGTCTGAAGACAAAATACGCACGCGGCTCTAAACAGTCGATGCCGGCCCAGCCTGGAGGGCATTTGCAGGTGCCGTCGTAGGCGCTGCACTCGGCGTACTGACCGCAGCTGAAAGCTGGCAAAAGACAGTTGAAGCTAAGGAGAGGGCGGCCACCTCGTTAGCCAAAAGGCCTGGCGACGAAGATGCACTGCTCGATCGTGGAATACCTACCATGGTGGACACTCGGAGCCGTCGTTCCGGAACGACAGCGGCTGCATGGCGTTGACGCTGGAGAAGCCCAGCGCCGGAGAGGCCGTCGAGGCGGACGCGAAGCTGTTAGTCATCAAAGCCGCAGCGGCGCCGGCGACAAAAAGCGCCTTGCATCTTCGTGAGGCAGCCATTGTTATGCCCGACGTGAGGGAAAGAAAGCCCGTCTTCGAAAGCGAGTCAGCGAGGCAAGGGAGCCTAGACGAGGCGAAGGGGAGGGCGGCGGTCGAAAGACCGACACCGAAGGTGTTCAAGGACAACAAAAGCTGCAGGGACTGAATCAAGGCAAATGGGTCGAGCCGTCGCATGCCAAGCAGCAAGTGGCTTCGTTCTCTCTTTCGTTGTGGCCCCGGAATCCAACCTTCTCGCTCGTCTATTGTCTGCCGAGGTCCAGTCTCTATAGCTTCGTCGAGTGGGCGCTTTCGAAATCCACAAAAACAAAGGGACTATAACAGGCGCGACATGCACCGCCGAGCCAGAAATGAGCGTGCGCGACGATGCGAAGGCCGGAGGTCGAAAGGTCGAAGGTGCGGAAGGGAAACAAAAGGCGTGCGAAGAAGGCGGAGAGGTGTTGTGATGACGCGGGAAGCTGGGGCGGTCACTGAAGGGGGGGAAACCACTACGGGGACACTCCGTGCTTGCGTCGCAGATTGCGGCGTTGCCCTGGGAAGCCTGCTGGTAGGCAGCACAGCTGCTAGGGAAGCCATGTGGGGAAGTGCCACCTTCCAAACCCATCATAGCAAGGTTATCGCATATACATTGGTTCTGGTGAAGTACGTCATAAGACAACAAGTACACTTGGTAGCACACATGACCCGACAACCCCACACACGGTGGGACCACATTCGGCCGCTCTCAACTTTCGGGGCTTTGGCGCTGAAGATACAAAGCAGTACAGGCCTGTCGTCCGGTCATGGGGACCAGTTGCGACAACCCAAACATTGACAACGGTCTTGACAGCTCATTGGCGGCGGGCAACAACGTGGACAAACTGCTGGCGATGGTGTGCGTACAATTGGAAGAAGCAGTATGAATTTGGACAGCGCCTCCGACGTCGTATTTTCCCTCGCTGACTCTTATTCGGGCCCGGCTTAGCCCGTAGCTGGTACGGTTATCAGCTTGTGAGACGTCATTGGCAGGGCGTAGGACGGGCGTAACGACGTCTCTATATGTATGTATGTATGTAGCGACCCTGTGATGCACACGCCTTCCTTTTCCATCCAACCATAGCCGCATCGTCCCGCCATCATGGTGCTCATCGAACCGTTTGAGGTGGAGCAATGGATGGACACGTACGAGACCACGCCGGGCGTGCTCAACATCGCCGAGACCTGCGCGGCGTCGGTGTCGATTGCCGACCTTGTGGCGCTGGCGGACACGGAAGCGAAAAGGACGGCGGCGGCGGCGGCGGCGGCAGCGGCGGCAGCTGGAGGGCAGCCCTCTGCCTCGGCACCGACGGCGGCCGACCCGTTGGCGGCGCTGGCCACGACGAAGCTGACGTACGGCGCCATCCGCGGCTCGGCCACCCTGCGGCAGGTGGCGGCGTTGATTGACGGGGGTGGCCGTGAGGAGGAGAGGGACGACGACGACGACGTTGTCCCGCTGCCGCCGGACAACGTCGTCATCACGCAGGGCGCCATTGCGGCGAACCATTTGCTGTTCTACGCGCTCCTCGGCGCCGGCGACCACGTCGTCTGCGTCTACCCGACGTACCAGCAGCTCTACAGCGTGCCGAAAAGCCTGGGCGCCGCGGTCACGCTCTGGACGCTCAAAGCCGACAACGGCTACGTGCCGGACCCGGCCGAGCTCGAGGCGATGGTGCAGCCCAATACGAAGGTAGGTGAACGACGCCTGTTTCGGACGCCCTTCTGTCTTTTTTTTTTATCTTCATTTTTATTTTTATTTTATTTATTTATTTATTTATTTTTCTAACACGCTTGAGATGATCATCATCAACAACCCAAACAACCCCCTGGGTGTGCCCATCCCCCGGCCGGTGCTGGAGCGCATTGTCGGCTTTGCGCGGTCGCGGGACCTGCTCCTGGTGTCCGACGAGGTGTATCTGCCGCTGCACCACGGAGGCGGCGGCGGCGACAGAAGCAGAGAGACGATTGACGATCTACTGCCACCGCCACCCCCGCCCAGCATCCTATCCCTCGGCTACGACAAGGCCATCGCCACGGGCTCCATGTCCAAAGCGTTTGCGCTGGCCGGCCTGCGCATCGGCTGGGTCGCCGCGCGCGACCGGGCCGTCGTCGACGCCCTCCTGGCCGCCCGCGACTACACGACCATCAGCGTGTCGCAGCTGGACGACGGGGTCGCGCGGTACGCGCTGTCGGACGCCGTGCGGCGCCCGCTGCTGCTGCGCAACGTGGCCCTGGCGCAGACCAACGCGCAGCACCTGGCCGCCTTTGTGCGCGCGTGGGCCGCCCGCGGCCGGGTGCGGTGCACGTGGATGCGGCCAACGGCGGGCACGACGGCGTTTGTGCGGTTCGCCCGGGTGGCGGCGGCGGCGGAGGCGGAAGCAGGACCAGAGCCAGAACAAGAGCCAGAAGCAATACCCGTCGACGACGAACAATTCTGCCTCGACGTGCTGGCCGCCACCAAGGTCATGCTGGTGCCGGGCTCGCGCTGCTTCGGGCACGGCCGCGATTTCCGGGGCTACGTGCGCATCGGCTACGTGTGCGAGACGGACGTGCTGGTCGAGGCGCTGGCACGGCTCGACCACTACGTGGCGGAGCACCTGGCCGGAGACGCGTAAGACCCCAAGGAGCACATCGGGACAGAGGCCGGTGGTGTCGTGATGCAGGACAAAGCGCCGGAGACAACTATACGTACATATTGAATACAATCAGGGCACTGACAGGAGTGCGTGGGAGGACATTATGTAGATACACAGTAGGGTGTTGTCATATTCTTGGCGTTTTGTTAAATCCATCTGTTTTTCTCCGCAAATCTTCAGTATTGCCCGGCTGTTTCGTTTACAGTGCCACTGGTTTGCCAAGAACACCGGCTCTTTACAAAACAATGACGTTACCGCTGAGCCGGCTCTATGAGCACTACCGTCCCGTTCGTTCTTCATCTAAACGCGGACGTGTATATGGATGCCTCCCGCACATCCTTCGTGTGATTGCAGACTTCACATCAACAAAACCGAGGAGTCCAATTTGGAGGATCAACGTGGGCCCAACAAAAGCCCAGGCTTGACCTTGAAAGAGATGAAACGATACGCAGATCGCCAAAAGCTTAGCATGGCGTTCGTTGGCGTATGACAACGTATTGTTCAATGTTCTCTATTCTAGGCCTTTTGTAATGCGGACAAGGCAAGGGATGAGACGTCGGGCTGGAAAGAAGAAACAGGGAGACAGCTCGCCCAGGGAGAAACGGCGCAGCTGCAACCAAAAGGAACGGCACTCTGCAACGGGGACGAACTAGACGGCCAGGGATGCCTCTCACCGGGCCACATCAAGAACAAACGACGGAGCACTTGAGCTGCATACAGACGGCCAAGGACCACAAACCGTACCGAGTAAGGCGCAGCACAGTCTTGGCAGTTCGCTCCGCATGCGAGGGCTTTTCCTTTTTCCCATGTCCACGTCTAAGCGCCGAGAAACGAAAACAGTGTACGGGATAACAAAACAAGCACTTTCTTGGCCTGCCGAGAGCGGCCAGTGTTGACCACGAGGCCATTTGCGCCGCCACGAATCACTTTTAAAGTCTGGCCCCGGGTCCCCCGTCACGGAGTAAGTACGAGGACTCTCTCGGCGAACCAGGTGCCCGGATACACGCCTTTGTTACAGAGGAACAGTGCGTACGACCTGCCAAGGCGCAGTTCTCACGAGGAAAACTCCGTTCTCTATGGTGGATAATAAGTAGACAAAGAACAAAGTAATACTTCAACAGGGGAGGCACACACCAAAAGAGGCCACCCAGAAAAAGGAGGGCTGACGAGGCACGGTTCGAAACGCAACCGCACGGACAACCGGTTTCAGAAGGACGACACCCCCTTGGTTTCTCACTGCGAGTATTACTCTCTTAAGTGCGCCGTATTCTTATTTCCATGCGCTCCTCTGTCGCCTCGCTTCACCTCCTGGCAGGTTGTCCCGACGCCGATGGCTATTTTCTCTTCCGGCATTCGTCAGCTGTTTTTTCTTTCTTTTTTTCTTTTTTTTCTTTTTCGCCGTCGTTGGCGGCAAACCAAACTTTTTGCCCCCAACGGCCGCAGCACTCCGCGTGCCCAAAAAAAAAAGGGCCGGCCATTACGTAGGCTTTTTCTGAGTGAGTTTCTTGGCGAAACAGCGCCGGCGAGGTATGGGACTTGTACGGGAGTACCAAGTAGCACCGACGCCCTAGGGAGGCCCCCGCAACAGCCGGTGGCTGCGTACGAATCCACCGTGCACAAGACAGTGTAAAGTTTATTTTCGTGCATAAAACGGCGTCATGACAGTTGATCGCACTGTCCTTGCCTCAGCAACGCCGACGGCTTGTCCAGCTGGGCTCCGAACAAAAAGAGTAGGAAAAAAAAGAAAAAAAGAGAGGAAAAAGAAAAAAAAGAGAAAAAGAGAAAAAAAAAAGGAAAAAAAGTAGACTACGACAAAAGCCCTCTTCACGTAACAGCTGAGCCGCTTTCTTGTCGTCATCCGTCACAACGACCACGCCGGCTCTGTGTCGCATTGGGGGAAAACGGCACCTTCCTGCCTTGGGCGCATTGCGGCTTCGAGCAGGCGCCGTAAATAGAAATCTGCTTTAACTAGACGACACCCCCCCCTGCCTCAAGAAGGCCTCTTTCTGTTCTTTTACGTGTTTCGTCTTTGGCAAGAACGGTCCTTTGCTGCAGTTGCTTCTTTTGGTTTCTCATATTATCCTCTCGCTCCTTCCTCATTGTCCTCCTACGTTTCCTTTCCGCTTGGCTGTTTCTCTCCTTCCTGTTTCTGTCCTCGTCCCGTCGTTGCCAGCCCGCTGCTCGTCCTGTTCGCGGAGGTTGCCCTTTTATATACATACGATAGCTAGCCGGCCGCAGCAGCATTGCTTCTTTGGCGCCTTTTCCAAAAGTCTTGGCGTACCAAGACTGGTCTCCGTTTTTCATTTTGTTTTTCTCCTTTTTTGGCGCTGACTTTTGTTTTCCTCCCGACCTCGTCACGGATACGAAATCAAGCTTTGTTTTGCTGCTCCTTCCCCTTGGCTTTTGGTGGTGTCCTTGGCAAGCCAAATAAATAGATTTTAGTTCTCTCTTCGGGGGGCTTTTCTGCCTTTTTTTCCTTCTTCTTTTTTCCTTTTTTTTTCCTTATTTTCCTCTTCCTCTTTTCCTCGATCTACCTCGTCACCGTTCGTCTCCTCGCCCTCCACCATGAGAAATTCTGCTCTTGCTGCCGGCGCCGGCGCCGCACTGGCCGCTTCCGTGGCCTCCGCCGCGCCCGAGGGCGTCGTCCAGTGGGACATCGCACGGCGCCAACCACATCCCCGGCTGCTCCGGCGCGCCGACACCGACCTCACCACCATCCACAACGACCTCACCCAGGGCGGCTACTTTGCCACCTGCAAGATCGGCACGCCCAGCCAAACCCTAACGCTGCAGCTGGACACCGGCAGCAGCGACATTTGGGTGCCTTCCAGCGACGCCAGCATTTGCGCCTCCTCGTCAAGGGCCAGCCGCACCGGCGGTTGCAGTCTGGGTTCCTGTACGTCTGTCTGTCTTTGGGTTTTGGGGTTGTGTTTGGCCTGGCGCGAGGCAATGACGTCTGCATTTCACCCAAGTACTAAGGCTTTTTTTCCCCTGGACAGTTGATCAGGACAGCTCGACTACCTTTAACGTCATCGGCCAAGACGAGTTCAGCATCGCCTACGTGGACGGCAGCCACGCCAACGGCGACTACTTCACCGACGTGTTCACCATTGGCGGTAGTACCGTGACAAACATGACCATGGGGCTGGGCCAGGACACCGACATCAACTTCGGTTTGGTGGGCGTCGGCTACACCACCGACGAGGCCATTGTGTCCTCCGAGCAGACGCTGTCCGCCGCCTACAACAACCTGCCGGTGGTCATGGCCAACGAGGGCGTTATCAAGACCGTTGCCTACAGTCTGTGGCTAAACGATTTGGGTGCGTGTTTCTGGACTTGGGAATAACAATACTCGATTCCCTTGGTATGTTGTTGCTATTGTTGCTAACCTTGCTTCAAACAGATGCCAGCACAGGCAACATCCTCTTCGGCGGCATCGACACGGACAAATACCACGGCGAGCTGACAAGCATCGACATCTACCAGGACGCGGACACCAACACGTTCTCGTCGTTTCTCGTGGCGCTGACCTCCCTGCAAGCGATCAGCTCCAGCGGCACCGACTCGTTGAGCTCGCGCGAATTCCCGATCCCCGTGGTCTTGGATTCCGGCACGACCCTGTCGTACGTCCCGCAGGACCTGGCCCAGCAGATTTGGACCGAGGTGGGCGCCGTCTACAACGCCGAGGTCGGCCTCGCCGTCATTCCCTGCAGCCGCGCCAGCAGCGGCGGCCTCCTCTCCTTTGGCTTTGGCGGGCCCGGCGGTCCGACCATCAACGTCACCATGGACGAGCTGGTGCTGGACCTGTTTCAGAGCGGCGGCGCGGCCTTCTCGTCCGGCCCGTACCGGGGCCAGCAGGCGTGCGAGTTCGGCATCCAGAACTCCAGCAGCGACCCCTTCTTGCTGGGCGACTCGTTCTTGCGCTCCGCCTACGTCGTCTACGACCTCGTGAACAACCAGGTGGCCCTGGCGCCGACCGACTTCAACGCCACCTCGTCCAACGTCGTGGCCTTTGCCAGCTCCGGCGCCCCGATCCCGTCGGCCACCACCGCGCCGCACCAGAACCAGGTCACCGCCACACCGGCATTTACGTCGCCGGCGTATGCCGCCTCGTCCGGCTTCGCGTCCAGCTCCGGCGCCCCCGGTAAGAAGAACGCGGGCCCGACCAACACCGTGCCGATGGACCTGCTGCGCGTGGGCATCGTCAGCGTGACGATGTTCCTGGCGGGCGGCCTGTTCGTCGTATAAGGACAGAGCGGCGGCGGCGGCAGCAGTGTCGAACAGGTGCGAACGGTGGGACCGAAGCAGAAAAGGGGTCGGCATCGCATGGCGTCTGGATTAGTCTATTTTACGAGACCACGCAAAGAAACAACATGGTTTGTATGCAGGCAACCATGCACAACAGATTTAACCCATTATGTATATTTTGTTCACCTTCTTTCGGGCGTTTCCTTCGTTTGGTTTTCCCTTTTTCTTTCTTTTCCTGGGTCTCTTGCATGGGACGGCATACAGTGGGTACAGGGTCAGCATTTTTCGACTTGCGTTATGTTCTGTTTTATGTTTTAAAGAAGAAGACATTAGACTTGAATACACGTAGCTATTTAGTTATTTCGTGTAGCAATCCAACTGTTATTGTGGGACGTCTTCGTTGTTGAGCCGCGAGGGCAAATTGTATGTGCATCAATTTGCGTTGTCCTTGTAATACTGCGTTCTGATTGGATAGCGCATAGCTCTTCCATGTGGAAGTACCTCCACTACCATTTTCTATATGCGGGTACCTGGCGCCAATTCCGGAGCTAAAATCGACAGGGGTTCAGATTTTTTTTTTTGTTTTTGGAGGGCAACGAACGATCGTCAGTTCTTTTGGCGCTTCAGTTTTTTGGTCCGCCACAATCAGACGGCCCACCAATCCAGGGTCCCACGAACACGACACCAGCCATGCTGGACCTTTTCTCTGTGGCATTTCCGAATTCAATCTAAGCATTGATTTTGATTTTGTTTTTTTTTTTGTTATTTTCCGACTGCGTTGTCGCCCACAATGAACCGCACACGGCGGGCCGTTTCCCTGCTAAAAACCAGCAGCAGCAGCAGCAGCAGCAGCAGCAACAGCGCGGCCTCCTGCTCGGCTGCCCGTGTGCCCTTTGGCTCGGCGCCATTCTCGTCCTCGTCTAGATCTCTATCTCAACATGGTGCCACCCTCCCCTGCGCAGCCGCGACACGGCCAACAAGAACAACAACCCGGCCGACGAGAGGACAGCCGGCGGCGCCGGCGACGACGACGACGCTGCTGCTTGCGAGAGAGCCGCGGCAGCGGCAATGGCTCAGCAGCAGCGCGCAGCTATGCGCCATGAGCGCGGCACAGGCTGCGTAGGTGGCTTGTCCCGTTTTTGCCTTGCCGCCGTGCTCCGTTGCTCTTTTGCATGTCTATCGTACTGACGACAACAATCAATTTCTGCAGGCTCAAGGCCGCCCAGGATGCCGCGTCGAATCTGACGGCCGAGTCCGTTGCTGCGAACATGAATCCGGAAGAGGCCAAGCGGTTGTCGCGTGTGCGGAACATTGGCATTGCGGTGGGTTTTGGCTGCGTTGGGGGGGTTCATGTGACGTTGGTTTGTTTTTTTTTCGTCCGGTCTTCTCGTCCTAACGAAATGTCCTTTCTAGGCACACATTGACAGCGGCAAAACGACCGTCACCGAGCGCGTGCTTTTCTACACGGGGCGCATCAAGGCGATCCACGAGGTGCGCGGCCGCGACGCCGTCGGCGCCAAGATGGACTCCATGGAGCTGGAGCGCGAGCGCGGCATCACCATCCAGTCGGCGGCCACGTTCTGCGACTGGACCAAACGGGCCACCCCCCCGGCCGCCGCCGACGGCACGGCCGGCGAGGACGAGACCTACCACATCAACCTGATCGACACGCCGGGCCACATCGACTTCACCATTGAGGTCGAGCGCGCCCTGCGCGTGCTCGACGGCGCCGTCATGATCCTGTGCGCCGTCAGCGGCGTGCAGAGCCAGACCATCACCGTCGACCGCCAGATGAAGCGCTACAACGTGCCGCGCATCAGCTTCGTCAACAAGATGGACCGCATGGGCGCCAACCCCTGGAAGGCCGTCGAGGGCATCAACAGCAAGCTCAAGATCGCCGCCGCCGCCGTGCAGATCCCCATCGGCACCGAGAAGGAGTTCGAGGGCGTCGTCGACCTGATCCACATGCGCGCCATCCGCAACCACGGCCAGCGCGGCGTCCAGCTCAAGATCACCGACGACCTGCCCGCGGACCTCGTCGAGCTCGCGCGCGCCAAGCGCCAGGAGCTCATCGAGAAGCTGGCCGACGTCGACGACGAGATGGCCGAGCTCTTCCTCGCCGAGCAGGAGCCGACCCCGGCCCAGATCCAGGCCGCCATCCGCCGCGCCACCGTCGCGCTCAAGTTCACCCCCGTGCTCATGGGCACCGCGCTCGGCGACAAGGCAGTGCAGCCCATGCTGGACGCCGTGTGCGACTACCTGCCGCACCCGGGCGAGGTCGACAACACGGCGCTCGACCGCGCCCAGCACGAAAAGCCCGTGGCGCTCGTGCCGTACAACTCGCTGCCCTTTGTCGGGCTCGCCTTCAAGCTCGAGGAGAACCCCTACGGCCAGCTGACGTACATCCGCGTGTACCAGGGCGCGCTGAAAAAGGGCACCTACCTGTTCAACTCGCGCACGGGCAAAAAGGTGCGCATCCCGCGCATCGTGCGCATGCATTCCAACGAGATGGAGGACGTGGCCACGGTCGGCGCCGGCGAGATCTGCGCCGTCTTCGGCGTCGACTGCGCCTCCGGCGACACCTTCACCGACGGCCACCTGCCGTACACGATGACGTCCATGTTCGTGCCGGACGCCGTCATGTCGCTGTCGATCCGGCCGAAGCGCAGCAGCGACGCCGACGCCTTCTCCAAGGCCATGAACCGCTTCCAGCGCGAGGACCCCACCTTCCGCCTGCACGTCGACGAGGAGTCCGAGGAGACCATCATCTCCGGCATGGGCGAGCTGCATCTCGAGGTCTACGTCGAGCGCCTGCGGCGCGAGTACAACGTCGACTGCGAGGTCGGCCAGCCGCGCGTCGCCTACCGCGAGACCATCACCCAGCGGGCCGACTTTGACTACCTGCTGCGGCGCCAGACCGGCGGGCCCGGCGACTTTGCGCGCGTCGTCGGCTGGATCGAGCCCAACACCCACACCGGTGAGCAAGAGGCAGAGGCGGCGGCGGCGACTGACGGCGAAGAAGGCGAAGGAGACGGCGCGGGTGCGGGTGTGGACGGACTGTCCATCACCGGCGGCAAGGTCACGGCGAACCACTTTGAGGAGCGCGTCGTGGGCGGCACCATCCCGGACAAGTTCTTGTCGGCGTGCGCCAAGGGGTTCGAGCAGGCCTGCCTGCGCGGGCCGCAGCTCGGCCACAAGGTCATCGGCACGGCCATGGTGATCACGGACGGCGCGACGCACATGACGGACTCGTCGGACTACGCCTTCAACCTGGCCACGCAGATGGCGTTCCGCCAGGTCTTTGGCGCCGCCGGCGGGCAGGTGCTCGAGCCGCTGATGCGCACGACGATCACGGCGCCCAGCGAGTTCCAGGGCAACCTGCTGATGCTGATCAACAAGCGCGGCACCGTCGTCGACACGGAGATTGGCGCCGACGACTTCACGCTCGTCGCCGACTGCTCGCTCAACGCCATGTTCGGCTTCAGCACGGACCTGCGCGCCGCCACCCAGGGCAAGGGCGAGTTCTCCATGGAGTTTTCGCACTACGCGCCGGCGCCGCCGCATTTGCAGTAGGTTTTTTTCTTTTTCCCAGTATTAGGATTTATTATGTTTCTTCTTGCGCTGCTCGCCCGTGCTAACTCGAGATGTAGGAAAGAATTGATGGCCAAGTACCAGAAGGAGCTGGAGGCCAAGCGATCCAAATAAAGCGAGCCACCATAACGTCCGCTTTCTTCCGTCTCACACAACCTTTTCTCCCTCTCTGTCTCTTTCTCTTTTTTTTTGGAACTGGAAAAGCGAGATCTCTTGATAGATAAAGGTGTACGTACATACATAGATCTATTTTTCGTTCTTGGGTTGGTTGCATGAATACAGAACTGGAATATACGACGCCTCTTCACTCTCCCCAGTTGGCTGAGTTTTCCCGCAGCTCGTCTATGCCATCTTGGATATTCTGTAGTACACAAAGAGCCGTGTTCCTGGAATGGCTGTTGGTATCGTGTCTGTTTCTATCTACTGCAACTATTTGAGAACCAAAAGGTGCTCGTCCCTGTTCCTCAGCTAGAAAATAATTAACAAAACAACAAAGTATTCGAAAGACCACATTTGAGATACAACAAAAAACCATGAACGACCACTCCGCTAATTTTTCGCTCTTCCCTTCCCTTCCCTTCCCTTCCTCCAGTATTTCGTCAACCGCCCTTGTCTTCTTCCTTCACGATCTTAGAAAAAAAAATTCTGTCGTTAATCATTTCATTGCATCATAAACCTTCTTTCCTCCCCGGTCTTGCCGAAACGGCCATCATCCTCCGACTTCCTAAACCTCGACGCGACTTTTCATGCATGGAGCTTGTTTCATCTCCAGTAGAAGAAACTCTCAAAAAAGACGTTCGACCCTGTTGAAGAGAAACCAAAAGGAAACGGGCACCCCGAGAAGAATAAAAGGTCTGGTTGCGAACCATGGCTTTTTCAACTTTCGACTCGGTCCGGCCCTTTTGGTAATACCCTTTTGACCCTACGATGTCCTCATAAATGTTGTGTATAGGGGTTGATCAGTAGGGTCTTCTTCCGTACCAGCGCGTCTTCCTGGTGACAAGAAACGAAAAAAAAAAAAAAAAAAAAACTGGACGCTTGGTAGGGAAAAGGGTGCATGAACACGCATCACGCTTTTCTTCGTTTGTTTGTTTGTTTGTTTTTCTTTTTTCTTTTGTCCATCTGTGATCCTTCAGCTGAAAGCAATAAGACAATGCCGCCCAGGAACAAAAAGGAGATCCTCATAGTTGTTGTCTGCCTTTTCTGCGGATAGCAAGCAGCGAGCAACCTACAAAGCAAGGACGTGTTAGGGGAGATGGGTCTTTAGAAAACAAAAAATGCGGTCACGCTTCTTTTCAACGGAAACACATTTACTAACCATGTACGTCCAATAAGGAGAAAAGACCGGCGTATGTTTTTCCGTCTTTGAGAAAGAAAGAAAAACCGCGCCTTTCTTTCTTTCTCACTGTTCTTTTGCCTTTCCTCGTCTTCAGCCCGACTGCTGGGGAAACGCATCGAATTGGTACGCCGACGCCTGGACACCGCCCGCCTTCTGCGACGAGAGCATGTCCGTGGACACCTGGGCAATGGCCGAGAAGTGCATCTGGGCGTCCTGGAGCTGCTGCAGGATCTGGGGGTCGTCGGGTTGGGTGAAGCCCATGACAATGTCCGAGAGCGCCTGCTTGTGCCCGTACCACTCGTTGCACGCCCGCTCCAGGACCGCCCGCTTGGCCGCCTCCATGGCCTGCTGCGCATCCAGCCGGTGGCTGTCGGCAGCAGCAGCAGCAGCGGCAGCAGCAGCGGCGGCGGTGGCGGCGGCAGCATCAGCCTGGTTTCGGGCGCTGCTCCTCTTGCTAGACGAGGAAGACGAAGACGACTTCCGGGAGGAGGATGCCGTGGTGGTGCCGGCGCCCTCACCAGACATCCGCTCCTTCTTCCGCTTGCGTTCCTTGGCCACCGTCTGGCTGCCACTGCTGCTGCTTCTGCTGCTGCTGCTGCTACCGTTGTTGGTGTTGTTTTTTCCGGTGTTGCTGCTCGCCGAGAGGGAGCCACGCGCCGTCCCTGCGGTCGCCGTGGCCATCGCAGACGAATAGGACGACGACGGCGGCAACGACGGGCCGTCGTCGCGGTGGACACGCCGCATGTGATCTTTGAGGTTCCATTGGCGCGGGAACCCGTTGCCGGGCTGGGCGCGGTCGCACCCGGGGTGCGGGCAGAGGTACGGCTTGTCGCCGTGACCGTGCATGGCGTGGGCCTCGCGTTCGTGCCGCAGCAGGCACGCCGTGGACGAGAAGCGCGCGTTCTCGCACGATTGGTGCTTGCACCGGTAGGGCTTCAAGTGCGAATCCACCGATTTGCTAACGTGCCGTCAAGTAGTTGCCAGGTTAGTTTACACGAACAGCCAGGGGGGAAGAGCCGAAACAAAAAAAAAAAAATTAGAAAAAAAAAGATCCATACTCGTAGTTGCACTTGAGCTTCTCGGGTTTGTGGTTGCAGTTGGCATCGCCCTCCCACGGACAGTGGTAGAGGCCGTCCTCGCCGCACACGGGTTGCTTGTACAGGTGATGGTCCCGGGCCGGTGTCACTTCGCTTCCCTCGCTGCCGGAGCGTTGCGGGTGGTAAGCAGCCGTGGCCGTGGCCGTCGACGACGTGAGGTCCTCCTCGGGGGCGGTCTTGACGAGGCTGTCGTGGTCCGAACCGAACTGCTGCTGGTGCTGGTGCTGGTGCTGCTGCTGCTGCTGGCCAAAGGACGACGTGGTGGAGTCGTGGCTTTCTGCGGGTGACGCCGCCACCGGCAGCGACCAGACGTCCTCGCCGCCGAGATCAGGGGACGAGCGCTGGGAGCTGGCAGATCCGTAGGTATGCGGCGAGATCGCCACAGGTACAAAATCGTCCACGTTCATCTGCGTGCAGGACGGGTTCACGTGTTGCTGGGGCTGCTGGTGCGGATGCGGATGCGACCCGGCGCCGCCGTAGTGGAGCGCGTCGGCAGCAAATGGCACGGCCGGCAGGTCCTGGGCGGCGTACAGGGAGAGGTAGTGCTGTTGCATATCCAGGATGCCGTGGCCGTGGCTCGATAGCGCGGCCGCCGCCGCGTCCGTGTAGTAGTACGGAGCCATGGCGCCGCCCGAAGCTAGACCACTGTTTGCCGCATAGGCATCGACGCCGCCCATGCCATAGGATCCAGCAGAGAAGGCGGCCAAGGTGCCGTGCGACAGGTCCGAGTGCATCTTCGCCCGCGACTTGTGCCCAGACGACGACGACGACACCGACAAAGCGGGCGCCGTCGCGTGCAGAGTCCGGGCCTTGCCGCCGCCGCTGCTGCTGATGCTGCTGCCTGCCGTGCTCCGGGATGCGGTCGTCCGCTCCATGAGCACGGATCCGGCGGAGGCGACGGGTCCCACGGTCATCCATTTTTGTTGTTGTTGTTGTTGTTGTTGTTGCTGTTGGTGCGAGTGCGGTGGGCAGTCGTCCACCATGTGGCTGTCTAGGTTGTAGACGCCATAGTCCTCGGCATCCTGAGGCATGTCTCCGTGGTCGGAGAAGTCGGCGAAGTTCTGTGTTCCTTCAACGGTGGCATCCCACTGGAGGCCGCCGCCGTCCATGTTGGAAGTGCCCGTTGGGGCTCCTGGATAAAGCATTCCGGAAGACGAGAAAGTACAGTCGCTTGAAGAAACAGAAAAGAAAAGTCAGTGTGCTGTTAAACCACTTTATCCGGGTTTTTTTGTTTTGATAGAAAGACATTGTTGGATCCCTGGGAACTATCCAGTTCCCCTTTTTGCGCAACATTGAAGAAGAAGATATATAATAAAAAAGAAAGGGACGAAGCATAACCGATGAAGAGCGTTTGAGGACGAAGCATGGAAAAACAAAACAAAAAAAAGACAAACGCAAAAGCAACGAGAACAAAACATGAAGCTCAAACTAGGCAAACATGCAGACACAAGACATGGCACAACTTTGTATTCCTGTAAATGATTGTCAGTAATTTGATTTTCCAAAAGCAACATAAAAGACAAGAAGGGAGTTTTGTTTTTTGGTGACCGACCATAGTGGTTCTTTTGATTAGAAGAGACCCGAAGCGAGCAATTCTTGCAAATCCAGAAACAATTTTTTTTAATAAATAGAGACACGTCGAGGCATTTCCAGCGATCCATTGGTAAAAATGATGTTGTCAAACGGTCCTTGTTTTGTTACGGTCCATGTATTCTGTGCATTATCCTGTGAATGCCATCCAGCCCTGGTAGGTATATTCTGTCTTTGTTGAAAGCATTTGCGTCCCATGGAAGGAACAAAAAGGGAAAAGGAAAAGAAAAAACAAAAGCGAGGCCAGTTGATAGTAAAGGTAGGGTCCAGAGTCACTTGTCCAGTGAAGGCAGTCTCAGTGCCCCTGATAGTTCTCGTTTCACTTGTTCTGTTTTGTATATTTCTGTAGGCCAGGTCACACCACCTGAAAATTGTTGAAAAAGTCAGGTGCTTTTTTTGGTATCCATGTCCTTGGTTAGATGTTTATTGTTGTTTCTGTCCATTCAAGTGTAACTCCTGAAACCTAGTAGAGAAGCAAGCGCGGCTCCAGTTTCCATAGTAAAAAAAAGCTAGGCCAGTGCCAGTCCACGAAGTATTTTTTTGCCATCCATGAGCGAAGTCAAGTTTCCAGAGTCGATCTGCCAGTCCACGCTCCCCTTGAGGACCTGGTAGTATACGGAAGTGCCGACAGGTCGCCTTGTTCTCCATTGAGGTCCATAGTGTAGTAGATCCTAGTCGAAAGTCCAGAGAGTTTGTTGTCCTGCTGTTTCCAGTTTAATAGCAAGCCATCAAAAGCCGAGGTTGAGGTTCCATGAATAAACTGATCCGTGGCAAGACTGGTTCTTGGGTTTGTCGTTATTATGCGTAGTCATTTCCACTGCAATACTTACCGGTTTGACAAGAAGCGTTTCAAAAAACTGAAAGTGCTTCATAATTTCAAAACCGTGAAGTCAGCGTCGCCTTTCCCCGGCTCAGCCGAAATCACTTCGAACCAAGCAAACTTGTCAAGAGTTTGCTGGCCGTCCAGGTATCCAGTAGTTGGTTTTTCCAGAAGCAGTCCTTAGGCCATTTTCAGAAAGCAAATCCAGGTGTTCCAGGTCCAGGTTTCGTTGACAAAATGCAATTCAAAGAGTCGCACGACAGGAGATGATACAACAGGAAACAAAAGAAAACCAATCTTCGTCGACAATAAAATTCGAAAATCAAAAATCAAAACGCATTGAATAAAAGCAGACGGCCAGCCCAAGTTGAAAGAAAAGAAAATCTGTAATACCTAGCGGGTGTATGAACGTCGTTCACGTCAGAAGCGAATCCAGGCATGGTTCTCCAAGAATATTTTTGGTTTTTTTTTGGGGGTTTCAAGCTGTTCAGAATCGTTTGTCACGATGTCCGGCTAGACAAGGCGAACAAATGCTCAAGATCCTTTGGAAATGTGATTCTAGGCCTATTCAGGGGGTTCTGTGTGCACGATCTACACTCCAAAATAAAGAGCTCTACACTGGCCACGAAGATATGACGGCAGTGCAAGAATTCTGAATTTCAAATTTGAGTGAAAGCAGCAACAAAAAAGGATCCACGCGAGATTTATATAGGTTTCCGATATGGCGTCTCTTGCTGCAAGTGATCAAGGAGGCTCCAGAGAGGATGTTGAGGTAGCACAATGGAGAAAGGAGGTTTGAGACTGGAAAAGAGAAAAAAGGAGTATCAAGGATGGCAAAGAGGAGAAAGCTGAAAAGGGAGGCTTGTTGTTGCAAGGATGAACGAGGATGAACAATGTCGTAGGGAAGCAGTGGAGTCTTTTGGGCACGAAGTTGGGCAGGAAGGGAAGAAGAAAAAAAGAGAAAAGGAATGGACGAAAAGAAACGAGGAAGGGGAATGGACGCGTTCAGGCTTTTAAGTTGCGAAGAGAGGACGAGCAGACAGACAAGGGGCCCTCACCGCTTCATTTCCTTTCCCACTTTGTGCTCTTCTCAGCCCCTTTTCCTACTCACAACAACGCATGCACCCTTCTTGTTCCTTTTTTTTTCCTTTTTCTTTTTTATTTCTTTTATTCCGTCACAGTTGCGGCGGCTCCTCTCACACCATGATGTGTTGTCTTTCTTGCCCGTGCAGACCCCCTTTGTATTCAGTACAATCAAGGCTGTGCAAAAGTTCTTCGACGTGTTCTCTGTCTGCTCTCTCTTTCTCTTTCTCCTTGGTACTTTCTGCTGACCCCCCTTTGCTTGTGCACTTTTTCTGCACATGTCGTCCCACAGCTGGCCGTCACAACGGCCGCACGTAGGAGTAGGGAAGGGGGCAGAGAAAAAAAAATTAATATTCTGCGAATAGAGATACCCTGCATATCCCATAGGCTAGAGACGTATGCGTATCACTCCGTATATCACAATAAACGGGCCACTTTTCCACTTTACGCCTTGTCTTTCACCCCTGCTCTCTTTCGTTCCGGTGGAGTCGTGTTGCAGCATCCGTAGCCTATCAACAGCGGGCTGACGGGGTCTAGTTTGGCATCATCTGCATGATGCGTTGGCCAAGAGGGAAAGGCAAAAAAAAAGAGTGGCCTACGTTTCTGCACACACGAAGGAGATGAGTGAACAGAATCCTTCCTGTTTACGTGCTCGGCGCGTGCTGCGGCATGAGGAGTTTTGAGGCTACTTCTTTGACTTGATTTGAGTTGTCCGTGGCAGACCTTCCGACCAGCTCCCTGTTCATCATTACTTTGTCGATGTCTCGGGTTGCGGTCACTACAGCCGAAACCCTTCCCCGGTGTCGTGTAATAACATAATTCTTTCTTTTTCCCTTTGCTGGTTTCTTGTTTTACTTAGCCCAGCCACCTCTCTGCAAGTCACCGCAGGGAAGAGAAACGGAGGGGGACGAAAGAGAAAAAACAACAGAAGAGAACGACAATTGGTTGGCTGCCATGCATCCTGCAATATTTCTGCACTCTCGTCACAATTCGTATGACATGTGTCAAGCTCGGCGCGTAGACCGGCAAAACCAAGGCATATTACGTCTTTGAAGCCAGGGCGATAAGACGACGGCCAACCAAAAAAAAAAAAAAAAAAAAAAAAAAAAAAAAAAAAAAAAAACCAAGAAAAGGCGAGAGAAGGGTGGGAGGTGTGGAGTAGAATGCAATGATGCGTTGGCAATGCACGACTGGATGGGGGGCTTTTTTCTGCTTCTCTTTTCAATACTATCTCGACAATGTAACGAGCGAAACGTCGACCACTTCTTCGACCTCTGCCTTGCTTGGCTGTGGGCAGACGTAGTACACGCTGCATTGCTTTTTTTTTTTTTTTGGTCTGCGTCGCCCAGCTCGTTCGATGAGCTGTCAACCGCTTCCGACTTTCTCTTCCTACTTTGTATTGAAATCCTCTTCGCGTTGGTTTCCCCATTTCAGTTTGATTCGCTCAAAATGCATCTTTCCGTTTCCCTTCTCACATTGAACTTATGCACGCTTGAAACACTCTCGTTCCGATGTAGACCAAGTGGAAGTAGCGGTCAGAAGAAGAGGCCGACGAGCTGAACCCCCCTTGGGCGCCGACGGCACTCGGCAATTGTCTCTCGAGACATCCCGCGATGCTGGGGGTTTCTTTTTCCCGGACCAAGAGCCTTCACTGTTTGCCAAGCTCGCGTCATCGTGTTCTCTTACGTTCGTGCTCGTGCGTGTCCACAGTTTGTGTTTTCATGGAATTTCGTGCAACTATGGGATACCGATCAGCGTTCCGTCAGGTATCGTGAGCTGCGGTTGTATTTGCCCATTGTGAGCAACACTCACACGCCGTTCCCGTGAACCTTGAGAGCAAATCGAGTTTTCCTTGTCTTATTTTTTGGGGTTTTCTGTTCTTAAATCTGCGTGCCTTGAGCATAGACAGTCGAGAACCCGTGAGAGGTTTACTTTGCAAGAAGCCATGATACGCAAGCGTCCCAGGTTAACTAAACGGAACGAGAAATTGACAACAATTGTAAAGACCTTAACAGGACGCATTTCATGATCCAACCCCCTACAAAACCCAAAGATGGTTCAACGACTTCGTGATTTGGCTTTCCGTGATGTCTTTATGATAAAAATAGGAACAGGTCCCAGCAGAAGACGTCCGTTGCATATATACTCCTTTAGACTATGAGATCAGAAGAACTCCCAAGCCTGCACAACACTACTCCGAGAAGGTCTTGATTTTGTTGTTCAGGATTCTTTTGAGCCGCCATGACGGCCTTTCTTCATTTTTAAAAGAAAGAGTTCTCGCATCTCAAAGTCAGCCAGCGAGACTACGACTAGAGTTATGCTCTGAAGTTCGAACAGAGAAACTCTGTAGGCTTGCTATACTTCAAATCCGGCGATTCATGTGTAAGCCCTCGGTTGACCATTATTCTCGTGCTCGACGAATGGAAGTATGTTCCCTTACAGCGATATGAGTTTACCGGATTCTTCGCCGCCCGACGTCACAACGGGGGAAGGCTCTGATTTGATAACTGTGACGCCGTTCCTTCCTTCTCTTCGATGTAGCTTGTAGTGGTAAACTTGACAGGAACGACAGGGGGGGTTGCACCTTCCCTTTCTCTTGGTTACTTGAGTACATAAAAATACACGTCACGGGATAGAAGACGCGACACGGCATTTACGTTATCCAATTCCGACGTCCAACAAAACATAGAAAGCCGACTTTGGATTTGTTACCTTTTGAAGCTCACGATGATGACGGCCGTAGCCTCGACGGCTACGACGGCCATGAGAGCCGAGATGTGTT
Source organism: Niveomyces insectorum RCEF 264 (assembly GCA_001636815.1). Lineage (NCBI taxonomy): Eukaryota > Fungi > Ascomycota > Sordariomycetes > Hypocreales > Cordycipitaceae > Niveomyces > Niveomyces insectorum. Next base: position 361,570 of record AZHD01000021.1, read on the forward strand.
GTCGGGAGAAGCAAGGTGTGTTTTGTAACACGATCTTTCTGCTTTTTTTCTTCTGTTGACTTTGCTGACGCCAACAGATCCGTTCCGTTGTCTCGATTTATTGCCAGTTCTGTGCCTCGGAGATCAGAAACAAATCTGCTGGGGCAACTTCGCCATCTTCTTTGTCTGAGTCGAGCCGTATCGTTCTTTTGCTTCTTGAACAAAACCCGTCTCGTTACCTGTGATCCAACTGCTTCAGCATTTCTCGGGGGTCTTGACACCAGGATATTATAAACCAGATTTTAAGACGAAAATGGGCGGTCTCCGTCGGAACTGCCCATGAAACATTGAGCATAAGAAACACCACATTGTGGACGAAGAGCGATGTCCCGAGCAGCGGCCCTAGAGACGCCGGCGACAACGCACACGACGCATGCACGCGCCATCCATAAAAAAAGCAAAGAAAATGAGCAAGGAAAGGAACACACAGGCTTTAAGGGACAACACTTTTGAATATCGCCATGCTGTTCTTGCCCACTTATAGCTCAGGCTACGGCCGCGCGGTCGGATAGGACGCAAGGAACGGAAACGAATAGAGAAGAGAGTTGGGCACCAATTCAGGGCGAGCATGCGGTCGTTGCTTTGGCTCACCCTACGAAATTAAAGGAAGAAAGTTTCCACGCGAGGAAATGCATACGATATCGGTGCCCGACGCCCCGTCCCGGAACGCCACCGCCTCTCTTTCTTTTCTCAAGTGCCGTCGTTTGATTGTCGACATGATGTCGACTTAATTGGCTGCGCAGTGCTTCCATCGTGACGGGTTGATCTGGCCATTGAACCGGCCGACTGTCTGTTGCTGCCCAACGGCCCTTGCAGAAACGAGGCGTTGTCGATTTGTGCCCGACGGCAGAATGGCGTTGCTGCAAGAAAAGCAAGATGCGAACCAACAAACTCCCGGCGGGTCGAGTTTGTTCTCCCTCGAAGGCAAGGAGAACAAACAAAAAAAGAGAGAACAACGAAAAATACGACTCTCATTACAAAGAATTGTCAGCTTACCTGAGCCGGGTTTGGTTGCGTGGTCGCTTTTCCCCTTTCTTTTCTTCCTGTTTGGCACGAAATTATCACCTTCTTCTTTCGAGCATTCGCCCGTCTGCTTTTGATCCCCGGCCAGAGCTGACTTACGGGTCTGTAGCTGCATCGTTCGCGTCTGCACTTGTCACGGTTTATTCGGGCGTAACACCTCCGCAACACGTTTGGTTCGAACAAGAAGATATTTACAGCTTCCAAAGTTGCTTGAACTTGCAACTTCGAACAAAGCAAAATCTATGGCCGGGCGTGATGCACAATACTGCTGCTTTGCTTCGGGACTGGCTATCATGAAATCAAGCAATAAGGACTGTTGCTAGATTTTCTCCCTATTCAGCTTCCTCCTTGCCGCCTCAGTCGCCTTAACTGGCTGACCAGCGTGCAGAGTGAGGTGTTCAACTCTGTTTGGTGAAGACAACAGAAGTTCTTTTTTGACCATTGAGCTGTCTAGAGAGCTTGCTTTCTGCTTTGATGGAGAGGACTCTGCAGTAGGATGGATCGTTGCTTAAAGGGGAACCTTTTTCCCTCCCCCCCCTTCCTGTTTCCCCCTTTTCCTTATTTTCTTTCCAGTTGCATCCTCATAAGGATAGCATGTCAGGATACACATTCTAGAAGCGGCAAGCGTCAGATGACCACGTCGGCCTACGAAGCACATCTCTCTCCTTTTTTCTTTTTTTCTTCCCCTTTTTCTTCCCTTTTCCCCTTGGGGTTTTTTTTTTCTGTTCCTGGGGGCCCCAGATGCAACAAAAGACAGAAAATAGACGCTTTTGGTTGCCGTTTACGTCTTTGCTCCCCCCCCCCTTCATCCCGTTTTAGTTTTATTGAACCTGCCCTTGCATGGTCTTCCTTCTTAACCCCCCACGATTATCTATCAACATACCTGATGCAGCCCGCCGAAATGCGTGCTCAGTATCATTGATCTTGCATTCGAGACGATCTCTCATGCTCATCATCCAGCTTCTACTACCGGATCGACGTTGTCACGGGCTTTCCCAGCGTTCACCTAGTCATTTGGATGCAGAATCAGCCCGTTTTACCTGACCGAATGTCGAAGTAAGATCCACGAAGAGAAACTTGCCCTAGTTTTGTTGCCGTGCGGTTATTATTGTCTTTCTCCTAGGATTATTCTGTCCAGCGTATGCTCGGGAACAAAGAAAGGAAGGTGACTTCGCTTCGCCAGAAGTTGATAGGCTTTTTTCTTCTATTCTCGCCAGAACGGTTTGCCTTCGATGTTCTTTCAAGACTCACCAACCGGTGCTATTTTGTCTCTTCTCTGAAAATAGACCAGTAGCAGCATGGATGCGGGCAGAAGTGCGGCCTTTGCGTCAGATTCCGGCTACAGATCCTACAACGGACGGTGGAACACAACCCGAAGGTGCGGCAGCCGCAAACGCTTCCATCGTTCAGGCACAAGCAAGACACGTCAGCTAACTTGGCAAAGCCCGAACAATGGGTACAACGACGGCTATCAGAGTAGCGGTTATGAAAGTGGCCGTGATGCCCCCTATCGGTCGTCCAGGTAAGACACAAACGCTGTGCCATTTTCTCTTTATATGTATTTTTATATATATACATATTTCATTTTTCAGAACCAGCGTTGTTCTTTTTCCTCCAAGCTGCTGCTCATGATCTTTTGTGGAATAACGCCGGTTTTTTTTCTTCTTTTCAAGTGTGAATTTCGCTCGCGGAACGCAGGCCGCTTCTCCGTTCAAGTCGCCCCCGGTATCCGCCGTTTCCAGCAATACCATTGCCACCGCCGGCGACTCTGTTTTGGCAACCCCATACAACAACCAGTACCCCCGTTCTCCACCCCAAAACTACAGCTGGCAGCAGCCGCCTCATCCACCTCTTCCTCCGTCTTTCTCGTCTAATGTGTATGGAGCGATTGGGACCACTTTTGCTCCCGGTTACAGCAACGGTGACAGCGCCCGCAACGGCCACCCCCTGTTTGCGCCAGACGATGGATTCGCCTCGCGTCACGGCCCTGCGCACGATGGCACGGCCACCATGGCCGTAGCCGCATCGGATCTGGTCGGCCCGCAACCGGTTCGACAGCCCACTTTTTCCAGCACCGACTCGGTTGACGACACCCAGGACGTGTCCCCCAACCTTTCGGACATTTCCATGGACAGCACCCTCGAATGGTCGCCGCCTCCTCCGTTGCTCGCACATTCGGGGTCGTCGTCCCTTGAACGCTGCTATCCTCTGAATGACAACAGCAACGGCGGTGGCGGCAGCAGCAGCAACGGCAGCGCCACCATCCGGCAAGACGGGCGCAGCCGGCCACCACGGCGCGGCGCCAACCGGGACGAATTCGACGGGCCCCACCAGTACTTGCCCCGGCCGACTCCACAGTATATTGCGTCGCAAGAGCGCGAGCTGCCGCACCTGCCGACGAACCTGCTGGTGCAGGAGCAGGACAGCGTGCTGGCGCAGGTCAACGACCGGCTGTCGCAGTGTGCGTTTGATTTTGTGGCGCGGTACCAGTTCCCCATCCCGCTGACGCAGGACATGCGGCCGGTGGCGCGGCCGCAGGACCGCGAGTGGACGGAGTGGGTGCAGCTGCTGAAGCGCCTGGCTACGAAGCGGCGGATTCCGGCGCGCGTCCTGTACAACGGCCAGATCAAGCAGCTGGTGACCATTCTGGAGAACTCGCTGGAGATGCGCCACGCGGCGCGGCACCAGTCGCGGCCGCTGAAAGACGACCGGAACATCTTGCAGCTCATCTCCGCCGGCATCCAGGTGGCCAAGATCCTCAAGGATGCCCCGGCCATGGATTTTTTGGACCGGCTGTACGTCGCCACGGACAAACAGATCCAGGAGCGGAGTGCCTCTGCCGCGGCACGGTTCCGGAGTTGAAGCTCCCGCCAAAATATAGTGAAACATTGATAAACGAATAACAAATGATTCAATTTTTCTCCTTTTTTGTCTTTTATTTTTACTATTTTTGTTGTTTTTTTTTTTTTTTTTAATTTCTGCTTTCGTCTTCGTTTATCTTCTCAATTTTCTCAATTACGTCTTTTATACCCTATGATTCGGGTGATTATACATTTATTTTTCCGTCTTTTTTGTTTTGCGTGACGCCCGTTTTTTGATGCTTGATTTTTTTGTTCCTTTTTTTCGAGATTATATCTCTCACGTCTCCTTTGGTGGCCCTCAACGACAGCAGCATCAGAATTGTTTTCAGGGACGGCAACGTTCCCCCACTTTACGTTGTTCTTGTCGAGCGACCGCGGCCTTGACGGTTTTTTTAAGGGAACGGTAAAACTTCTTCAAGCTTTTTTTCTGTGCTTACGCATACAATCTCTACGACCATATCAACAGAGCGGATACCCCTCTTCCAAGCATCAAAGATTCTTTTGAGACAGGTTTTCCGAAGCCAGGTCAAACCTCAAATGCCGGGGCTTTTTGTTTTGAATCGTTCTTCTGGGGGAGGAAATGGGGGAGACGAAACCAGCTTCCATCACTCGTTGAAGAGTCTTACCAACGGTACTTTCACAGCTTTTTTTTTTTCTTTTCCTTTGGGAAGGGGGGTTTATTTTTGCTGTCATCATGCAGTTTTTTTTTTTTTTTTTTTTTTTTTTTTTTTTGCATTCCCCGTTTTACAATGTCTGCTTTGGCGTTGCTCTCCGTTGCAGTTTTGCAATTTTGTTTTGAATTCCATCTTGCACCGAATGCGCATGCTAACACAAAGTTGCCTTTTGACTTTTGTTTTTCTTTTTGCTTACCATACGCTCGATATCGTGACGAGTTCTCCTTTTCACTTGCTTTTATGTTTCAGACGTTCTTTGTGGTTTTTTTTCGGGGGGTTTTCCCCCCCTTTATAAAACATCCTCGTTTTGACTCTTTACTCTAGATAGTATAGACACAGTCGCGGTGGTTTCTCCCTGATTTCGGTACCTCTTCATGGATGTCTTGTTTTGAGCGGCTCTGTGCTTGCTGTTTCGACTGTCCTTTTTCCTACTTTTCAAAAAAGCCATATCAGACACTATAGAAACGAAGTCGGCATTTTGCTTTATTCTATCACGAGATGAAATTGTGCTCCTGGAGGGTCGTGACTACTTTGCATGTGATTTGATTTTTGTTTTCTCCCCAAATTTCTCCCTCATTTCGTTTTTCTCGAGTTGGTGGCTGGGAAGATGCAAAGGGGTGGGAGGTGCCAACACAGAACGGGGGCTCAATGGGTTTGACGGCGAGCTTGCGGTTTGACTTTGTTGATTTTTTTTTTCCCGGCTAGCGAGTTTATCACGGTATCTATGAGCGTTTCTTTTCCGTGATTGGATTCTTATTCTATTTTTTTCGCCTCTCTGTTTTGTGGTCACAATGCAAACACGACGTTCTACTCCGGAAAACAAAATCAACATCAAAATCTATTTTGCGTAAACATCGCAAGCAGCAGTAAAATGAGAGCGCAATAATTATTCAAAACATCCGACCCCTTTTCAATGATACTGACTCCTAAAAAAGCAGGGGACTTCCTTTGCCCTGCAAACGCCAAAATGTTTTCAACGTAACCTAGATGCCGAATCCATTGTAGAACACATAATAGAAAAAGAAAGAAATAATTGTGTGAAAGCCCTTCCAAAAGTTTTACCAAAAAATAAATAAATCGAAAGCAAAATCAAAATAAACGTCTACGCTGCGGAGGACAGATAACTTTCGTTCTGAAACGAGAGCAAAAATCGCGAGCAGAGGCGCCCTGTGTAGTCAAACGCCACATCCCGTGGATACGGATGATCTTCGTTATTCATTAGCATCGGGTCATAGGCAAGATAGTCCAGTTCAGCCCCTGTCTTTTGGTTAGTTGGAAGCTTAACACGAAAGCAGAAGCAAAAAAACAGCAACAGAGGACCGCGCTAGTCAAAGGCTTACAAGAATCACCGTCCAACAGTTCGCGGAGACTCGCGACAAGATCCGAGGCCGGTTTGTCCAAGTCACCCGAGAGAAGAGGCCCGTCGTCAACCAGCGGGTTGAACGACGTCTTGACGGTGGATGTGACGGCCGATAAGGAGGCCGCAAGAGGCGCGGCGCCGCCTGTAGACGACGTGGACGACGATGGCGACGACGACAACGACGAAGAATTCGAAGAAGGTGACGAGGCAGACGACGATACACTCGTCGTGGTCGTCGTCTGGTGCGTCTGGTAGATGTTGTGGAACTGGTAGCAAAATTGGCGAAACGGGTACATCTTGATGTTTTCGTTGAGCTTCAGGGCCACGGAGCGCGCGTACTCGGGCTTCCGCGGCTGGCCCTGCTGCAAGTCGCCTTCGTTGGCCGTAATCGCAAAATAGTCCAGAGCGACGCCCGTGGCTTCCATGAAGAGGCAAAACACGAGAAACGCAGCCAAGCACGGGGCCCACGTGGTGCGCGCCTTGGGCTTCAGCTCGCGCGCAAACATCTTGAACAGTTTGTCGACGTCGTCCTGCATCATTTCGTCCAGGATGGCTTTGACCTGCCGACTGAGCAAGCGCGCCGTGACGAAGGTGGCGTCTTGTGGAATGAGACCCGTCGTTGAGAGCTCTCGTACCGTCTCTGGCGACAGATTCATGTGGTGCGCCATCATGTAATGCATCGTATAGATGGACAGTGCCTGTTTGACAATAGGAGACTACAGAGCCGATCAGCTTCGTATTTTTTTCTTATATAGATATCAAACACATCTGGAAGACTTCAAAGAATAAAATAAAAAATAAAAAACAAACATTGGTTTTCTGGTAAAAGCGCCGCACGATGGTAAGGAGCTTTTTGGGCAGATCCGTCTGCTGGAGGTTGCCGGTGACCTGGGGAACGTACGCGTCTTCTTTAATGATGCTGTCGACGTAGGTACGGCATGCCTTTTTGATCTTGTCCGTCTGCTGGGGGGCGTTGGTTGTAGCTGACGCCTTGGACACGTCCAAGCCGACGGGCACCGTGCTCGTTGAGTTGAAGGACATTTGGTTGTTCGCAACAGCTAGCGACGGATGATGGAGCACGTCGGCGAACGGCGTCGCCGTGAACAGCTTGGCCCCCCGAATTTCCAGCGTCGCCTTGAAGGAAGAACCAGAGGACAAGCGCACAGCACACGGTCGCTCCACGCCGTCAACAGTAAACGAAGCGACGTTGTCAGAAATGAACTTGGCCATCTCGTCGTTCTCAAAATGTTGTCGAATGAGCCTCGGAAAGAGGTGGACCACAAAGTCGTCAAAACGCCAGCAGATCTCTTCTGGCGGATGCGTAGCCAGCTTGATGCAGTTCTTGCATGGCAGCTGGGCGTCACAGCGGACCTGCGGTTCTATATCAGCGTTGACGTCACCTTATTTTTTTATTTTTTATTTTTTATCTTTTCACAACGTAAGATGTACTCATAATACTCAACGTACCTTGCGCGCGTGGCAACAAAAGCAGGCACCGGCGCGACGGACCTGCAATGCGCCCTTTTTCACCTCCTCGGCCAGCGGGCCCTTGCGTCCCTTTTGTGTTGCGCTCATGGCCTCAAAGCATTCGAATGGGTTGGCCCGGCTCCCGCTTCCGGCGTGGGAACTGATCGTCATGGGCGTGAAGATGACAAATTTGTCATCGCTGCTGGCGCTGCTGCTGAGCTGGATCTTGTCCGCGAGGACGGGGGCGTGTGCCGCCTTTTTCTTGCCGATCCGAGCCCCGGATCCCCTCACTTTGTTGATATCAATCGGATTTGTTCGTGAGGACGTTGGCTTCGTAGAGGCAACAGAACTTGCGTGTTTTGTGGCCGTTGCTGTCAAGATAGGCAACGAATGTGGACTTCTTTGATGTCGGAGTTGCTGCTGCTGCTGCTGCTGCTGCTGCTGTTGTTGTTGTTGCTGTTGTGGTACGAATTGCAGTTGTACTTGCTGTTGCGGAGGTGGGATGTTCATCGGTACTATTTGAGACTGCTGTTGTTGGTGTTGTTGTAAGAGTTGCTGCTGCAGTTGCTGCAGTTGATATTGTTGTAATGGAGTCAGTTGCAACGGCTGTTGTGGGCCGTCGCGCGCGGTCTCCATGTACACGTTGCTCGGTGACCGTGAGCTAGCCGAGTGAGAGTTGTGTATGCTCGCCGGCGTGGAAGCAAACGAAGCTGCCGGCGACGAGGATGCCATGCTGTACCCATCCATCACAAACATCTGGCTTGCCTGTGCCTCAGGCCCACCCGCAGCGTTCCAAGCGGACACACCGGCAGCTGCTTGCAAATGATCAGAAATACCGTTCGAGCCGGGCTGTTGCTCTTGCGTCCGTTGCTGCTGCTGCTGCTGCTGTTGTTGCTGTGGACGTAGCTCCGTTTGCTGTTGGTCAGGAACTACTGGTAAAGCGGAGGCAGATTGTTGATAGTCGTTCGAGAAGAAAGGAACAAGTTCTATAGAAGCATAAGGTTGGAATTTAGGGCTTGGATCTCAAGATGGGACAATCGGTATGAAACAAAGACCAACACTGACCTTGAATTTGCTGATCGAAAAAAAGCATGTCTTGCAAGGAAAAAAACTCATTCGATGCCGTATTGGTTGATGCGCCGGCGGTGGAAAGCAGGTACTGATTCTCGTTCTCCGCGGTCGTAGAGCTCCCAAAGGTAGCTGAAATATCGAACGTGTCCGCCAGCTGGCCGGGAAGCGGCCCCGAAAGCGGCCCGGGGACGTGTCCCAAAAGCTGCCCGGAAAGCTGTCCAGGAAACTGTCCCGGAAGCTGCTGTAAGGAGAAGGCTGCCGGCTCTTCTTGATGGCCGCCAAGAAACGCGGATGACGGCTGACTGGACGCGGTTTGGGGAGGCGACAACGACGGCGACGACAACGTCGTCACCGGCTGCAGCGGCAGTTGCTCTGCTGGGCTGCGCGCCTGCAGCGGACTCGCGCTGAAGCTGCCCAGGCTCGACTGCGGCTCATGACGCAGTTGGCTCGATGGGGTGACGACGACGCCGTACGAAGCCAAGCTGCAGCTGGCCGGGCTCGGCAGGAAAGCCACCGACGAGTCGGTACGGAAGCCTCTGCTGGCCGCGTCGGTGACAAAGGTCCACGACTCGTCTTCCGACAGGAAAGCGTCCGGCGCCATGGGCGAGCCGGTGGGGGAGTCCAGGGTCGTCATGATGGAAAACGGGGCGCGGAAACGGGGCGCAAAAGACGGTATTTCGAGGACAGTAAGGGGGTGGATTCGGGCCGGCTATACGTCCACTGAGAACGTTAGAAAACAAAGAAGAAAACCCCCAAAAAGTTTGAACATCGTCACAACTCCCACAACACAACAGCAATTTCAAGTACCACATGCGTCCGGACCGCTCTCTCACCTTTTCCGGTTCGTGATGCCTCAAGTTTGCTGCGGAGGGTTACCACGGCGTCTAGGGGTCCGCGGGAGGACACGACGACGGCGAACTGTGCGCAGAGGTTAGAGCTTTGCGCAGCGTTGTTGTCTATTTGTACTTTTTTTTTTTTTTTTTTTTTTTTTTTTTTTTTTCTTTTTTTTTTGCAGATTTGGCGGTTATGTCGGTCGTTTGTATCGCTTTGTCAACTCTCATGTGGTGATGCTCTTATTGACTGGAACCTGGCGAGACGGAATATATGCGATGCTACACACAGTAGACGTTGAGCTTCTGTGAGAAAGGAATAAAGATCCCAGCGCAGCAGTCGGTTTTCAGGCAATCTTGAGTTTCCAAGAAAATCACGGGCCAAGAAAAACATCACGGAAGCAGGCAGAAAACAGCCACCGACGAAAGTCGGCATGCTAGCTGGAAGGAAGCACCGACAGCATCTCGACAAAGCCTCACTCGGTAACCAAAAGAGGAAAGAGGGGTGAAGATAGTGGAAGGAAGTTGGGGGAACGGCAAAGGGGGTGAGCGTATGAAATGCCCTCCGTAGAGTTTGGGCGCCTTGGAGGCCACGTGCTCTGTTTCCAGCACCGTGGTTCGTGGGCGTTTGATCTTACTTTCGTAATACAGAGGAGTTCTTTGTGATATAAAGAGACTACAAACTGAGACCGAAGGCGGAATAAAAGCTCGCGCGTCAGCCTGCCCGTAAAGGGGGTAAAGTCGAGACGACAGCCTTGTTTGTCGTGTATTCTAGTATGTCGTACTTTGTACCACACACCAGAATACACGCCCGTTGTCTGGAAGACATTTCACGTTACTATGGTATAGCAATACACAGCAACAGATGTAAGGCTCACTGGTTTACGGCAGGAAACATATGTCAACTTGTAGGGCCGAGTCTGACAACGCCAGACAGAACTTCATTTCCAACAGCGACATCGAAAAAATAAAAACAAAAATAAAAATAAAACCAAAAACCAAAAAAAAAAAAATCACAACCATTGTCGTATCTCCTTTGTTTTCCTTCGGTTTATGGGACCGAGAGAACGTCCACGATCTTCGTTTTATCTACTGAGAAATTGACCGGTCGGTGAACAACCGACGACCGTCGGCCAACGAATTCAATCACCGGCTCGTGTTCACGTCCTAGTAAAAAAGGGGCAACGAGCAAAGAAGGCAAAGAAATACAACAACAAAGAACAATGTTTGTCCGTGTTAGTCCCGTTGACGCACATGGGTCGACGCCAGCAGGGTGGATTGGACGGGTTGTCTAGACCCTGTGGTTTTTTCTTCCACGTTCGAACGATAAGAATAAGTTGACCGTGCTGCGCACCAAGCAGGCGCAGAGGTAGGCATATTTGTGGATGTGATGTAGACAGGACAGAGACGTTTATACAAGAAAATACAAAACACAAAAAAAGGGTCATCGATACTGGCCGCACGATGGAGGACGACGATGAGGAAAAGTGCTTTTCTGGCTTTTCCAACCTACCGTAGCAATGGCAGCCAATTTGTCGAGCGGCCTTCTTTCAGGCTACCACACAGACATGCCCAGAGGTTGTCATCATACAAAGCCGTACACGCTTTGTCGGCATTGAAAGGAAACAAAAAAAAAAAAGAAATCACGAAGCAGGCTTGGAGAGAATGATGAGCGGGAGCACAGAAAATTTCATTTAACTGCGCCATGGGTTTCGGGCCTTTATTTTATCCGCGGGTCCACCAGCAAATCAAAACAATGGTTTTGTCACGTGACTACGAGCACCTACTTGAACACCGATTTTTTTCTTGCGCTTCCCGATTTCATTTTCTTCCTTTTCTTCCCTACACTTATTACCTTGCACGATTAATCAACCGATATTTGAGTAAACCCACTTTATAGCGGTCATATTTGCGTGCTAGACGAACCGGTTGTCCTTTTTTTCGTTTTTCATTATCATAGCCGGGCGTCAGCCCGGCCCGCCCTGCACGGCTGCTTTGTCGGCAGCAGGGCGGAAGGGGAAAAACCTCCCGAACATTATCAGCGTTGATGTCATTTTTTGCTCTTGTCTTTTTTTACGCGCTTTTACGGCTGTACTCTCTGGCTGGTTCTTTGCCCAATTGTGTGCCCTTCGTTAGCGGGTCGCCGCATCCATGCAGAGCCGTGGATGAGGCAAATAAAGCCAACGACGATTGTCATGTGAAGGCCGTGGAAAGATGCGTGTAGGCGACGCAGCTTGTTTCTGTTTGTGACGAGGTGCCGCTTCAAGCAGTGGCTTTGGGCATACCCAGTTTCTCTCTCTTGACTCGGCGATTGGTACCTTTTCCTGCTTCTCACAGAAAGTGGGCAATAAAGGACAAATGGCCGTCTGGCAGGCTAGCAAAACACAGTTCGTGAATCGGAGCTTTCGTCACACATTGTCATTTTCCGGTCTTGTGATTATTCTCCAACGCGCTGCCATGCTGACTAGGGTGCCTTTCAGCCTCTGTATCTTTGTCTTGTGTTGAAAACAAGGACGGGGTTTCTACGCAATCTCAAATTGTCTTTTTGTGGACAGGCGCGGAGTTCAAGATCGAGTCGGCGCGAGCCATGTGAGGTCATTCGGCGGTCTCGTATAAGCCTACTTCATACTAGGAACTTAAACGTAAGATGAAAGTCAAAAATAAAATAAAATAAAAAATGAAAGGAAGGCTCAGTCAAGCTAGCCATTCTCTGTTGCAACTTGAGTAAAGATGGCAGGAATACCAGAATCGACCAGCCTGTGATGGCTCAGCCGCTCGATACTCTTAAGTTGTCCGTCTTTTAACCGTTGTTTTTTTACCTCAACATAATACGGTTTCGGTGATCATTGAGTAATACAACACTAAAATAGAGTCTGGAAAATTACTCAGCTTTTTTACATGACTCTCTCTGTGTTCGCCTGTAACTGGAGATGGTCAAATCGGTTAAGGTTTATGCAATGTGCTCAAGTAATAATAAGAGGGACGAAAAGGGCGAGCTATAGAATCATGCTTCACGACGCAATGCCAATTCTTGCCCCTTCAGATTCAAGGTTCGTCTCGTTCCCGAAGAAATTTGTTCGAGTTATCTGAGTTGTAGGACCCTGTACACGCCTTACCAAAATCCAATCAAGTTGCCCTTCTCCTTCCATAGAAACAAAATTACACCAACGTTTTTGAACCGTGATCACGACAAGCCTGCTTCCACTGTGTCAACAATGCTGGGCTGTTTACAAACCGTTCGAGTCCCCAATAGCGAAGCAATTCTGGAGGAGAGGAAAAAAAATTTCAAAAGTTTTTTTCTACGGCTCACTTGACAAGATTTGTTGCTTAACTTTGTGTCTTGGTTGTAAAATGCTCTTGACTTTGTTACACAAGCGAGACACATTGGAGGGCTCAGGCGAGCGGCTCCTCAGCAACGGGCGCTAGGCATTACCCGAGACCTAGAAAGTCACTACCCCCACCCACTCAGAACAAAAACCCAACGTTTTGTCTCGTTTCAAGATCACATTCACCACCAAAACATTTCAATACTCCTCTTCTTCCTCCTTTCTCTTTTTTTTTTGTTGTCTTGTACGGTCAACACATACTTGTACGTGGTTTACCTGGCTTGGTTGTGTGTGTTGTTATAAATAAACGGCAATAGCAGTTCTTTTCTTCAGTCTTCATTTGCTCTTCTTTACTCTTTGTGGACCCGTAACGACGTACTGGAGTGACCATGCCCTGCGACACTTCTGACACAGGTAAATTTCGTCTGAGCGGCTTTTTTGTCTCGTGCTCCAGTTACCTGGAACGAACCGAGAAAAAGCAAAGCAACGTGAGAATGAGCGGCGTCTTAATTTGTGTCCATAGACCCTGCGCCATAATTATGGTCATGTTCTCTTCTATGTTTCCCTTTATCTCAATTCGGAAGTCCGACGGCCTCTGCTTTTTGCCTCTCCTCCGTAACCTCTTTATTGCGTACGGGGGGTGGGGGCTCTTCTTATGTACTGAGCGTTGGTCCCTTTCTTCTGTGCACTGGTGTACGCCTAAATTAACTCTGCTTGATCTACAATCTGGTTCATCAGGGAAAAAAAGAGGTGTACGGGGTATACAAAAGAGACGTACCTTTTCTTGGACTTCGTTATAAGTGGGCATCATGGATCTCTTCCGGTCAGTGGCTAAAACCGTCCGTACTACATCCTCGTCTTCACACTGCTCTCCTCGTCAAAAAAAGCTCTTATTAGCCTTTATATATTGTTATCGTTACCGTTTCTTTCTTCTTTGCTACACACGTCTTATTATTACTCCACTTCTTTTCCTTGAAGGGTAATATACAAGCGAGAAGCCACGCGTTACTTGACTATGCCTCGTCAAATCTAAATCGTGTTTACCACTGCAATAAAGTGGTACGGGTACACCGGATTTTTCTTCTTAAAAAAGAGAATGGCTTCTCAGTTTCTGGGGTTACTTTTCCGGTCTTCTTCGTAACCCATGCGTCATGAAGCCGACCTTCCCAGTACAACATCGTGGGCTTACAGCATGGGCCGTGGCCGCAGTAGTGGTCCTGGCGCCGCTTTTGGTCGCCGGTCGCGGATCCATTTCCCACGAGTTACTCCAAGACATTTGCCAGAAGCCTCTTTTGGGATTGGAGCTCGAGGTATGCTCGCGCGAAGCAAAAGCCTCGACGGCGAAATTGTCCGAGCCCATCGCGTCTGCTTTTGACGGCAGCGCAGACGACGACAACGATTTTTGGACATATACCACCCCTTGCTACCGCAACGGCACCGACGGCCCAGAAATTTGTGTGTACTCCCACACAGCGTTTGCTGGCGGCCACGGCATTTCCATCCTGACGACGGCCGAGCGCGCGGCGTTCTTTGCGCAGAAGCCCGCCTTCCGCGAGCCGGACACGCTTCGGAACGTAAACCGGGACATTGTGACGGAGACCGAGCAGGGGCGCCCCGACCACCTGCCGCCTCTCCTGTACAGGGTTGAAGCCATGCCCGGCAAGGGCTACGGCGTGGTGGCCACCAAATACCTCAACAGAGGCGATCTGATCATGAGCGTGACGGCGTCGGTCGTGGTCGACTATGCCCTCTACGATGCGGCGCCCGAACGGGACGTCAACCGCCTGCAGGCGGCCGCCGTCGACTACCTGCCCGACCTGCACCGGGCCCGCTTCCTGAACCTGTCCACGCACAGCGCCACCGAGACGTACGACGAGCGCGTGACCAAAATTCTGGCCACGAATGCGTTCGACATTGACGGTGACGACGACGGCGAGTACGGGCTTTTTGTCGTCTTCCCCGAAGGTGCGTAACCGTCCACATAGATTGGCCATTGACCACAACACAGCGAAACACGCGCATGTATTCATTGACTTCCTAACCTGTCTTTTCCTTTGCTCTGGCAACGCAGTCTCAAGATTGAATCACGACTGCCGGCCGAACGCCGACTACCACTACGACTACGACACGCTCACCCAGCATGTCCACGCTGTGCGGCCCATTGCCGCCGGCGAAGAGATTACCGTGTCATACATGGAGTAAGACAGCCAGCTTGGTCCCCCTCCAGGAAATTTAGGGGTCAACTCGCCATACCGATGCTAACTCACCATGCCTTTGGAAAAAAACAGCCTCATCAAGCCGCGCCAGCAGCGCGTCGACAAGCTCCAAAGCACCTGGGGGTTTCAGTGCGGCTGCTCTTTGTGCTCACAGGGCCCGGCCCTGATCGAGGCCTCGGACGCGCGCATCGCCCAGATCAACGAGCTGCGCAGCGAGTTCCAGGACTACTCGACGGCGTCGCGCGCCACGCCGCAGATGGCGGAGCTGTTCGTCAGCCTCTACCAACAGGAACGGATGGACGCCGTGATCTACGAGGCGTACTCGTACGCGGCCATTGAATGGAACGGCGTGGGCGACGCGTGGATGGCCACCAAGTACGCGCGCCTGGCCGTCGACTACGGCCTCGCCAGCGTGGGCCCGCGCGACGTCGACGTCGACGAGATGCAGCAGCTCGCGCGCGACCCGTGGGCACACTGGAGCTGGCAGCTGCGGACGAGCCGGCGCATGCAATGGGGACCTAAAACGCCGACCAAGACAAAGACGAGAAGGCAGGACAGAAACAAAATATAGGGAGAAGAAGACCAGGGACAGGAAAACAACGAAACGAAAGACGTTCTTCCGTGGACACATGCACTGCAAAAAGGCCGAGGCGGCGTCGTAACGACCTAGAGTCGTCCGCTGACATCGCCAGAACGATGCCTCGTAGAACAGGACAGCTTACTTCAAAGATGTGTTGCGATTTGTGCTCAAAAACAGAGCTTGACGAACAACTGCAAAAAAATATCGTGTTGTCCCCTGTGATGGGCCTGGTCTCGATGCACTTCTGCACAGTGAATTTCCCCTATCTATAACACTGTGTGGATGCGCAGTTCAGTGGGGAGTCGTCCCAGTGCGGGGTTGCCATGGGTCAGCACCCGCGCGATGACGAAAGCGCCCTGATTTTGTTTGCCCTGGGTTCGTTTTTCGCGGCCGAGACCCGGTTTCCCCCTGGCCAAGCTTTCTCGTGCCGTGCTTTCTCAATCCATTGCTCCTTTTCTATTTTACTTTCCATTCGAATTTTTTGTTTCGCGGCAACTTCATATACAGCAAACAGAGGCTCCGCCCCTCCGCAAACCCCATGGCGGCATCGACCCAGGCAACGGCAACGGCCACAACGGCCGCGGCGGCGCTCTTCGAGGCCCGGCCCCCGGCGACCGACCGCTTTACCTACCTGACCCTGGTCGAGCAGCACCTGTCGCCCGATGTGCTGCCGACGCTACATGACGTCCTGCAGGACGCCCAGCTGACTCAGGAGATTGGCTGGGACCTGGTGGAGATGCTGGTGCCCTTGCTGCCCGCATCGGAGGATTGCCTGGACGACGTGGCGCGCCTGGGCAACCCGCGTGAGGTGATCCTCAAGGTGCTGGAAGTGCTGGAAAGTCTCAAGACGCGAGGCCGTCGTCGGCAAAATGGCCGCTACGGCGGTCGCTACGGAGAGGAAAGGGAGGGCGAAGAGGAGCAAGAGAAAAAGGACGACGAGGACGGCACCGATGACGATGATGATTACGAGGAGGAGGATGAGGAGGAGAAGGAGGAACATGAGGGAAGACACGGGCATTCTGGCGAAGACGACAGCGGTTCGGGGGTTGAGACGACAACACGGATATTTGTCGTTCTTTTGGGTATGCTCGGTGTCCTGCACAGGCGGATCAAAACCAAGTACCCTTCGCGCTTCTTGGAATCCACGCTGCGCACCATCCTAGCCGTGTACCGGCCGGACCGACCAGCGATGACGACCGCCGTCTTGGGCCTGATGCGGTCCCTCGCCGGGCGCCACCGTC
This sequence comes from Niveomyces insectorum RCEF 264, assembly GCA_001636815.1. NCBI lineage: Eukaryota > Fungi > Ascomycota > Sordariomycetes > Hypocreales > Cordycipitaceae > Niveomyces > Niveomyces insectorum. The sequence continues at coordinate 378,258 of AZHD01000021.1, forward strand.
CGCCGCCGCCGATGCGGCGATCCGATTCCTCGGTTGTTCTGGCAAAGAAGACCGCCGCCTCCAACACGTCCGACACGGTTGGCCGCGACGACGGTCCGGCGTTCCTGGCCCAGCTGGCCCGCTCCAACAGTGCGATCAACAATGTCGCCCTCGACCACGGGCGGCCCGACGATGCGGCCGTCGGCGTGCCCGACCCGGAGGCCGAGGACAGCGTCGAACCGTCGGAACATGCGGTCCAGCAGCAGCTCCTGCAGTCGTTTTTGACGTGCGTGCTGGAGGCCTACGTCAACGCCAACGAACTGGCGTGGGCGCCCCGGCTCATCGAGCACTACCACCCGGACAAGGTGGTGCCCGGCCGCCCGACGCTTTTGCAGGATTACCGCGAAGACCCAGACAAGATTACGCGGGACGCTGCCGTCGGGCAATTGGTGGTGAGCATCTTCTTTCCCTTTTTCGTTGCATTTGCTTTGTAGCCCACAGACTCTGTTTTTGATTCGTTAACAAAAAATGGTATTTTTGACATTGTAGGCCCTCGCTCTGGACCTGGGCCTCACGTGTTCGGACGCCCTCGTGCAGAGTGTGTGCCGTGGCCCCGTGCGGCGCAACCCCCTCGCGGACCCCAACGTGGCGTCGGGCGGCATAAACAGCATACCGCTGTCGACCGGCGGCGTGCTCTGCCTGCTGGCCTACTGGGTCTTCTCGTCGGACGTGTTCAAGGCCGACGCCCCCGTGCCCCGCCTGCACGTGTTCCCAGAACACTACGCCATGCTCGAGGCGTTTTTCGACGACAACGCGGCTGCGCAAATTGCGCGCACGCCGGGCACGGTCGAGGCCATCGTGGTCGTCGGCTTGTGGCTGGACCACCACGGTCTGTACAGCGCGGGCGCCACCCCGGACACCGCCGCATCGATGCCCGCAGACGATTTCATGCCGTACCACCACTTGTTGACGTTGTGTGCCGTGTTCCACCCGGTGCTGGCGGTGCGCAACGCGGCCACGGCGCTCGCCGGCGCCGTGCTGCACGCCAACCCAGACGCCGAGGACCGCCTCAAGATCCTGCAGGATTTGCTGGAAAACTGCATGTTTGCGTCGTTGAGAGCGTGCGCGGTCACGTGGCTCCGCGAGGAGATCTTGCTGGCGGCGGCGGCGGACATCCCCACCGGCAGCGGCAGCGGCAGCGGCAGCGAGGCAACGTCAAGTGCCTCTGCCGCCGCGGGCGGCTCGTCTCCGTTTGCCGGCACCGAGGCCGTGGAGCAGCTGCAGTACGCCATCTTTCCGGACCTGCAGGCGCTCGTGAACGCGGCACCGGCCAGCAGCGACGAGGACGAAGTGAGGGCAATGCTGGACTACTGGCAGCAGAACGCGCCGTTCCTTCTGCAGGCGGCCAACTTTGCCTACTTCTTGTTCCGCTCGGAGCGGTACCGGTCGACGATTGTGCCGCCGGGCATGGGGCCCGCCATCGAGCAGCGGTACGTGGAGCCTCTGCTGCAGGCGGCAACACGCCTGCGCAGCGTTTTGGACGACGGCAGCGGCAGCGGCAGCGGTAGCAAAAGGGCTGCAGGCGGTGATGGCGGCGAGGCAGGCCACGAGCCGCTGCACATGGTGCTGGACCTGGATGTATTGACCAACCGGCTAGGCAATCTCAAGCTGACATGAAAGCGACGAGATCTTTTCACGGAGCGGCGTTGTAGAAGAGGCAAAAGAACGCTTGGGGATGGGGGGGACAACAGGTGCGCCGTCATGAACGGCTAAAAGGGAGCAACGAAAACGACGTACATCTAAGGATTGGTGGAGCGAAACAATAGGGCAGTTGGGATTGTAGGACTATATTTCAGGGATTTTCTTTTTTTCTTTTTCCTTTTTCCTTTTTTGTCCTTTAGTATACATTATTCCATTGTCTTATGCCACGGTTCGATGTTTGTTCCTTTCAATGCAAACTGCTTTTCCCGTAGAACATCAGCACATGATCACCACATGGATTATGACCGCCAAATGGAAAGGCTGACTGCATTACAAGCTATGACAGGAAATGACAAAAGAACGGGATGCCAACAAACTGGCTTCTCATTCAGTTTCCTTTTAATTCCGGCTATCAATTTGTGGTCTTTCGGGCCATTACGCAGAAGAAGCCTTTTCCGTGGCTGCACGAATGCGGACCGATTTTAGCACGGTTTTCATCAGCGGCTTTCTCCGACAGCCGGCTGAGCTAATTAGGTAAGCGACCGGGAGCCCCCAACGTTCTTTCTTTTTCGCTGCGATTAGAAATGGAATCATGATTGAGAGATTATTCACCGTCTGTTTTGTCATCGGCGTCGATATCTCTGCGGTTCGATGCCGTCACCGGCCTATCGCCGCCAACCGTCCCCAGAGGAACGAATCAAGGGACTGCCGCCGGGGTGGCCAGGCTCCACTTGGCATGGACAGCCGCGCCCTTTCCTGGGCAACGCCGTTTTTGACTCCTTCGTTTTGGCTGGCCTTCCGGTCGTCGACCAGTCTTTTGACTCTTCTTTTTCGTGACGGCTTTTTCTCTCTGCATACCCGTGAGAAGATGGAGTCCCTTTTGTCTCGATTTCACAGCTTGATTGCAAAGCAAGCCGCCCTGTTTATTTGGATATAAAATTGAGGGCAGGGCTCCCGGCTTAGACTTTTGCGATCTCCGAGTTCTTGAAAAAAAAAGAATATACATCATTTAGTTCACAAGAACCAACCTGCCGGGTTGTTGCTACTTGCCAAAGAAGTTGAGAGAGTAGCCTTGTTTTTTACCTGTATATTGACTTGATTACACGTTTTTTCTTTAGTTGTATATATATGTATATACAACCGTTTTGTTCTTTCTTCACGCGCATACGACGACTCAAAGGAGGAAAACATTCTTTGGCTCTAGTCCCATAGAAAGAGGTATACACCTTGTCAAGCACCAATTCCGAAAAGAACGGCATGGAGCAAGAAACGACACCCTCGGCCAAATCAGCACGGGACCGGAAATGGATTGACCCGGAAAAAGCACAAGACACGACAGCCTCGTCGTTGTTCGGCCGCGACGAGGCCGAGGCCGACGAGACCTGCCCGTCGGGAACGTCCGAAATTACTGTGGAAGAGGAGGAGGACGAGGAGGACGAGGTGGAGGAAGGAGCCGAGCAAGCGGAGAACGACGAAGAGCGGACAGGCACCGCACCGTCCGGCCACGCGGCAAGCGCCCAGAGCGACATCCCCGACGGCGGCCTGACGGCGTGGCTGCAGGTGCTGTGTGCGTGGGTTGCCATGGTAGACACCTGGGGCATCGTCAACACATTTGGAGTCTACCAGACGTACTACGAGACGGACCTGCTGCTGGGCAAGCCCGGCGGCGCGTCGACGGACGTGTCGTGGATTGGCTCGTTGCAAGGGTCGCTGCTGATGCTGGTCGGCTTCCTCGCCGGGCCGCTGTATGACGCCGGGTTTTTCCGGCACTTGATCGTCGGCGGCATGGCGCTCATTGTGTTTGGCCAGTTCATGACGTCGCTGTGCACGGCGTACTGGCAGCTGGTGCTGGCGCAGGGGGTCGCCGTCGGCGTGGGCATGGGCCTGCTGTTCCTGCCGGCGACGGCCGTCCTGTCCCAGTACTTTCTGCGGCGGCGCGCGCTGGCCATCGGCATCAGCACCACCGGCAGCCCCCTCGCCGGCATCGTGTTCCCCATTCTCTTCTCGCGCCTGCAGCCCCGGATCGGCTTCGGCTGGGCCACGCGCGTCATCGCCTTCATCCTGCTCGGCCTCTCGGTCGTCCCCGCCGTGTTCATGCGGCCGCGCGTCGCCACCGGTGCCCGCGCCGGCGCCAGCGCCGGCGGAGCCACCAACAACAACGGCACGACCAGGCGCAAACGCGCCCTTTTTGACGCCTCGGCGCTGCGCGAGGTGCCCTTTGTGTCCATGGTCGTGGCCGCCTTTGCCAGTTTCTTGTGCCTCTACGTGCCGTTTTTCTTCCTGCAGCTGTTTGCGCAGCGCCGGGACATTGCCGTGCCGGCCTTTCGTCCCTTTTACCTCGTCACGATGCTCAACGTCGGCAGCATCTTTGGCCGCGTCCTGCCCAACGCCCTGGCCGACCGCATCGGCAGCATCAACGTCGTGCTCGTTTGCAGCGCGACGTGCGCCGTGCTGCTGTTCGGCTGGCTGGGCATCTCGTCGGAGACGGCCGACGCCCTCGTCCGCGGGGACGGCAGCGGGCACCTGGGCGGGCTCGTCGTCTTTGCGCTGCTGTACGGGCTGTTTTCGGGCGGCATCGTCGGCCTGATGCCCAGCGTGATCATCAGCCTGAGTCCCGACTTTGGCCGCGTGGGCACCCGCATGGGCATGGTGTTTTTCGTCTCGGGCCTGTCTCTCCTCATTGGCCCGCCGATCGCCGGCGCCATTCTCGGGGACGGGTCCTTGGCCCGTCGCTGGCTGGGCACGATTGGCTTTTCGGCAGCCGGCATCTCGGTGGCCACCGTCGCCTGGGTCATCAGCCGCGTCAGCTTGTATTACAAGAAACGCAGCCTCCGGGGTTGACTGTTGCTGTGTGTGTGCGTGTGGCCTTGTCTTGACGTCTTGTTCTGCCTTTATTCGTCGTTCGTCTAGTCTTATTACCCTTCAGTTTTTTCACTTGTTCTAGACATTTCCATTTTCCCCCTGTGTTCTGCATAGCGAGCCAGGTCGCATAACCAATACGATGCATACCGTGCACAACAACCATTATTATAGTGCTTATCGTTTGCTGTTTATGCTTTTCCTGTGAACTACGTCGTCTGTAAGCGCTATGGGTCTCGGCAGCGAGATGAATGATTTAAGGTAGCACGGCGCGACGGGATACTGGATATGTCTTGCACGGGAAGGCCACCGGTGAGAACTTTACCACGCAGGAGGCGTCAATCGGCCGAAAAGACGGGGCCTTCCCGGTTTGTCAGCGACGACTAATGGCTAAAATGTGGGGCGTGCAACCTAAAAGCCAGCATCGAACAGACTTCGTAATGGCACAGGCAAAGCAAATGCGAGAAACCGCCCCCGGCAACAGAGCACTTTCCCTTTTGCTGCATGGCAATCGAATGGTCTCGCAGGCTTCCGAAGAAGGTACTTCTTACATGGACTCCCGTATTAATACTCCCTTTTCATGCAATTCCCACTTTTGCTGTTCCTGGCTTGCGGCTCCTCTTGTGGTAACCCTCACCCTATTTTCAGTGGAGCAAAAGTACATATCTCCTCCGTAGCCGTACGATACCGTGAATAGCCCCAAACTGACAAAGTATGGCGCGGTTCTTGACAAGAAATTGGTAATGAAAAGAGTGCCACGGGTACAAGTGCGTAAACGGACCAGCCCCGGCGATGACGAACAAACAAAACGCGCGATGGTGGGGTCGGAGCCGGGCGGCTGCGATCTTGCTGGAGGAGGGAGGGCAATGACTAAGTCATTCCAGCCTCAACGTAGATTTTTCCGTCGGCACTCCAAAGAACGTTCTCGAAAAGAGGAAAGAGACGAACGGCCAAAACGTCGAGCAGTCCGAAGGAAGGAACGGTTGGTTACCGTACAAAAGAGAAGCGGAAGGATGCCTGTCTCTTGTACTGCGTTGTATGCAGCAAAAACGGGCAGGAAGTAATAGCTTAATTGGGAAGGAACCACGCAGAAAAGCCTGAGCGAAGCAGAGAGAAACAACAAGGGGCGGGAAAGATCAGGGCCGAAGCAACAAGGGAGGAAAGGGCGACGAAGGAGGGGCAACCTTGGTTGTCTCTTTCTCATCTCTCCTTGGGAAGGCGCAAAGACGGCCACTACTTCCCTAGAGCGGCCTTACAAAGACCAGGAACTCTGTGTAGCTCCTGATTAACAATTGATTACGACACCGAGATCATGTTTTCTGGATCGGCTCTAGTTATTTTGGGGCAGGGGGGGAAAGGATGGCTCGGGCATTACTCCGTAATGAATTACACAACACTGAGTAACGGGGCAACGTATGTGCGTTTGGTACAAGCCGGTTCTATGCCGCCGGCACCCGCTACACAAGTATCTTTGCCAGCACGGCCGCAATCATGTAACTGGGTATCGGGAAAGAAGGAACAACGTAGACGCCCTATATAAAAGCAATTGCCCTCCCTCTTCTTTGTTTTTTTCTTCCTTCTCTACAGATCATCAATCTTTTAAACTCAGCTTCCCATTGACCCCCTTCTTGAACCTCATCATCCACACAAACCCACACACCACACCACCCCCAAAACAACCACATCCGGTAAAAACCGTTAAAATGGCGCCCAAGATTGCCATCGTCTACGTGAGCAGCAGCTACCGGGTGACCCTTTTGAGGAACAGAATCCACGTATCAAATGTTTGCCGCTGACACTTTCTGTCGTTAGTACTCGATGTACGGCCACATCCGCAAGATGGCGGACGCCGAGAAGGCTGGTGCCGAAAAGGCCGGCGCAACGGTCGATCTCTACCAGTAGGCGTCTCTTGTGATGTTTTTTTTTCTTTTCTTTTTCTTTTTTTTTACCATCTTGAGCCGCTGTTAATGACGTCGCCAGGGTCCCGGAGACGCTGTCCGCCGAGGTCTTGGAGAAGATGCACGCCCCGGCGAAGCCGACCGACGCCAAGATCCTGACTGACCCCACGGTCCTCAAGGAGTACGACGGTCTGCTGTTCGGTGTTCCGACCCGTTACGGCAACTTCCCCGCCCAATGGAAGGTACGCAGCCAATTGCTTTGTTGAGTTTGACTTTTTTTTCTGTCCGTGTACTCTATACATACTCACAAACGCACGGTAGACGTTCTGGGACACCACCGGCGGCATCTGGGCCAGCGGCGGCTACTATGGCAAACCGGCGGGCATCTTCTTCAGCACGGCCAGCCCGGGCGGTGGCCAGGAGTCCACGGCCATGTCCAGCATGAGCACCCTGGCGCACCACGGTCTCATCTACGTGCCGCTCGGCTACGCCAAGACCTTCGCCCAGCTGACGAACTTGAACGAGGTCCACGGCGGCTCGCCCTGGGGTGCCGGTACCTTTGCCGGCCCCGACGGCAGCCGGCAGCCCTCGGCGCTCGAGCTCGAGGTCGCCACCACGCAGGGCGAGGAATTTGCCCAAGTCGCGGCCAAGTTCGCCTCCGCGTGACTACAAGGTAGCGGCAGCCAGGACGATGGCGAACGTGGTGGCGGTGCGGCGGCGGCGGCGGCAGCCGGCCCTTCTGCCCCGGCCTCGGGTGCGGGTGCCGGCGGTGGTGGACCTAAAAAAGCTGCGCCGGAGGCGGCAGTTCCGCAGCAAAGCGAAAAGTCTTCAGAAGGGCCTTGCGGGCTGCCCGCAAAGTGTGTCATTCTCTAAGAATACGTGACGACTCTGTACCTGATTTTATATGTATACGCAAAAAATAAAAATGAAATAAGACGAAAGACAAAAGATATAATCGAGAACGACCCTCCACGGAAAGTGGGATTTGATTTTCTACGCCTGTTGTAGGCTGCAACTTTTGACTTGTACAGAAAATTACCAGAACATGTGGACCCCAAGAGAACTATTTACTTTCTTATTTCAACCAAAATTCATATACTGAAAAAAATTTATAACCGCCGAAGAATGTCCTGGATTACGTCCTCGGTTTTGGCGGTGCCGCCGAGGTCCGGGCTTAGCAGCTTGCCCTCGGCGAGGTTGGCGTCGACGGCGGCGTAGATCCGGGCGGCCGCGGCCTCCTCGTCCAGAAACTCCAGCATGAGCGCCGTGCTGCGCAGCGTCGCAATCGGGTTGGCAATGCCCTGGCCCTGGATGTCCGGCGCGCTGCCGTGGCAGGGCTCGCCAATGGCAAACTTCGCGCCGACGTTGGCGCTGGGCACGAGGCCCAGCGAGCCGACCAGCGCGGCCGCGCCGTCGGACAGGATGTCGCCGTACAGGTTGGGCGCCACGATCACGTCGTAGTACTCGGGCTGGCGGAAGAGCTTGTACACCATGGAGTCGACGATCTGCTCCTCGACGACGACGCCGCCGTCGCGGAACGCCGGCGCCTCGAGGGCCGCGCGCGCCGTGGTGCGGAAGAGGCCGTCGGTCTGCGACAGGACGTTGGACTTGTGCGTGATGGTGACCATGGGCTGGGTGTGGTTGCTGCTGCTAGTGCTGCCGGGGCGGCCTTCGGCCTCCCGGATCTTCTGCCGCCGCAGCGCAATCTCGCCCGCCATCGTAGCGATGCGGTGCGACGCGAACTCGGAGATGCGCTTCACCGCCTCGGCCACCTTGCCGCCGCCGTGGCCCGGTGTGGTGTCGTCAAAGGTGCGCTCCTCCTTGACGTAGAGATCCTCCGTGTTCTCGCGCACAATGACCATGTCGATGGGTTTGTTCAGGCCGCCGCTGCCCGCGCCGCCGCCCCCCACCGATTTGACCGGCCGCACGTTGGCGTACAGGTCGAGCCGCTTGCGCAGGGCGACAATGGGCGACGAGTAGCCCTTGACGGCCGTCGAGGGCGACGACACGGCGCCGAACAGGGCGCCGTCGCACTCGTTCTTCAGCACGGCGACCGTTTCCTCGGGCAGGGCCGCGCCCGTCTTTTCAAACGTCTCGAACCCGGCATGCAGGTCGACAAACGAAAACTTGAGACCGAGGCTGGCCGGCAGCGCCTCGAGGATGCGCCGACCGGCCGGAATGACCTCGCGGCCGATGCCGTCGCCGGGGATGAGGCCTAGAGGAGGGCAAGGGGGAGAGAGAGAAAAAACGGGTTAGGCAGAGCGGTCACAAACCTTTTTCTATGCGAGAACAAATCGAACCCTTTTCTTTGCTACTCACCAATGCACAACGTTCTTCTAGCAGCCATGGTTTCGATTCAATGGCTCGACAGAGGTCCGTTTTTCGTCAACAAACTTTTTGTTTGCTTTTTTTTTTCTTCGCCGGTTATTTTCGTGTTTGCCCTTCTTCATAGCGGCAATTAGAGACGCAGCAGCCAATGGCGGGGTATCTTCGCAGCTCAGGTAAGCTCGCCTACCGGCCGACAATCGGCTTTGGAGGACTAGGACGGGTTTTGCCGTCCGTGCTTCTTCGTTCTGCTCTATCGTGTGGGGTGGAGAACTCGGTTTGGTTCTGGAAAGGGTCCATGCGGTTGGTTCTTCCGTGCGCTCCTTTTGCTTTCTGTTAAATACCCCTATTTTCTTCCTCAATTAATACGGGGCTCCACGGGATGCGGTGAGCTGCGGTTGCAAGCTGTGACCGACATCTTCTACGAATGCGGAAGGATATATTGTATATATATTTTATTTTAAGCTTGTCCGTCAGCCACGTAAGAATCCTCTGTATTACAACGCGAGGCTGGTTCCGCCGTCAGAGCTGGCAATTGTGCTGGACAAATATATTGTCTGGGCAACCGAACACCGCAAAACGGTTGGCTGGACGGAGCGTTTCGGTCTTGCCGGACTAGCTAGTCATGCTCCGTATATGTAGGCTATTCGAACCAAAGGAGCAACAGGAAACGGAGGGCCCCTTTCAGGGGCTTCGCAGCATGGCAGCCACGAACATGCATGAACGGGGAAATGGCTAGCTAAGCCCCCACGACATGCGAAACGCTGTGTGCATCAGCTGCCTTTTTTTCCGCGCTGCGAGACAGTGTATAAAGGGTCGTCACGTCCGTTTCTTTGTGTATTCCGTAATGCCTTCCATTCGATTGACTCCCGTTTTCCCCTTCGTCGCTGCCTAATCGGGCTGGACGACGTGAATACGGACGGCAGCCACGAAACGGTCTGCTGCAGGCTGCAGCAGCTCCCCTGAAACAGACGAGTCTGGCTCCGATAATTTAATTATCGGGTGCCACCACAGCACAATTGCGGAATAGGAGGTTCCACCCGCGGGTCTTTTTATTTTATTTTTATTGTTTGGGCGTTTTCTTTTCTTTTTCTGCTTCTGCCGTTGAAAAGACAGTTCGTCTCTGCCAGCGTTTCTCGAACAACATTCTTCAGCCACAATAAACAACCAAAACAATCGACGGCGTGCGCGCAAAGGGAGGACCACGGTTTTGGTGTCGAGTACAAAAACTGTCGTCAACTCGTTCCTTCCTCGGCTTCTGCTTCGCTCCTTCTCTTTGATACCCACCCTGCTTATACCTCTCCCCCCCTTTTCTCCTTCGTTTCGTTGGACCCCCTTTATACTTCACTCCTTCTCCCTTTGTTTTCGCGAGATCCTCCGTACGTGCAGTGAGACCAACGCGCCTTCCTTTCTCAACAACACTTCTGTTTTTGAAAGCTCCCGGTTCCACCACAGGAAAAGCAAAACAAACAGAGGCCGGAAGGAGGGGAAGAGAGTAAGACAGCAACGCGGGTCCATCGGTTTCCTCTAGCTTAGGGCAAGAGCCGGCCGCGACGGCACCAATTTGCGTTTAGTTTCCACCAAATGCAGATCGTTGCTTCCCGTTTCTACCTGCCATCTCAGATATCTGCACCCATCGCTCTTTCTATTTCTAGGCACAGCACCTTCCCAGCGACCGCCAGCTCGTGCTTTGCGCCCGGGGGCGCCTGCCGTCAACCGCTGTTTTTTGGGGGGGTGTTTTTTTTGTTTTGGCTTCTTTTTAGAGCAACAGTGGACGTTCCTTCCCGGATTTGACCGCAAAGACACACCGCCCAACATGAGCCAAGTTAGGAATCTGCGTGCCATGTTTGAGCAGAAGAAGGAGGCAAGCCCGCCTGATCGCGGAAGGGGGGAAGCTTTGCCGCCACAGTGTAGGTTCTTCAGGCCGTTTATATGGATTTTTTTTTGTTTTTGTTTTCTTCTCTTCCCCATCCCGATTCACTCTTTCTTCGTTCTTTTCGACTCTGCACAGTTCAACTGACATTTTCCTGCAAACCAGCAACCGAATCTCCTCGGCCCCTCTCCCGCGTACGAACAAACTTCATCACCGTGGAAAAAGACGGCCGCGTCGGCCTGCAAAGAGATCCCAGCAGCGACTCCGTCAACTCGCTTGCCCGAAGAGTCAGCGGCGGAACCGAAGGAGAACCGACGGCGTTGACCATTTCGCGGACGAATTCGAACACCACGGGCGCCGACGACAAGGACAAAATTGAGGCGGCAGGGCAGCCCAACGCCGCCGCGGCCGCGGCCGCGCAATCACCGAAGCGCTATGTAGTGCCTATAGCAGAGAAGACGGCGCCGGTCACTCCGCCAAAAACGACGGCGGTAACCTCACCGAGAGCGACGCCAGGAGCGCTTCCGAGGACGTGGATGCCAACGCAGGCGCAGGCGGCGCTCTCGACGACGACGCCCAACGAGAGCCGCGAGCGCCGGGAACAAGAGCAAAACGTGGACAGCGGACCTGTGGCCGCGAAAGCGGGCCACCATGACGAGAAGGCGAAAGCACACCTTGCCTCCCCTAGAAAGGACACGGAAGCGAATACAGCTTTTCGCGGTGGTGGGCGACAGCCGGCTTTGGAGGGACACAAGAAAGCCCTGGCGGCACCGGCTAATGGCACTACGGGCAAGTCGCCTGCGCGTGCCGTTACCCCTTCTGCTGTCGTTGCCAGCAGTGCTACGAACGGTACGGCTAGTGTCGCCCCGGCTGCAGCCTCTCGCTCGGCCGGAACGCCAGCTTCGAGCTCTGGTATTCCCATTCGCACAAAGGCGGCTACGGGCACCACCGCCGGCGGCAACAACAAAGAGGCTGCCAAATTGACGGCAGTGGCGAAGAGCGAGAAATCGGTCCCCAAGACAATAAGCACGAGCAAGGCCAACGCCAAGCCGACCGTCAAATCTCCAGGTCTCGCCGTCAAGACTCCAACCAGCCCTGCAAAGCCCTTGGCACACAAAATTGCAAGCAAAACGCCCGAGAAGCAGGTAACGCCCGCCATTTCGGACGCTACGCCGAAGTCAGCCGCCTCGGCTTCGGTTACCGGCAGATCGGCAGCCTCGTCCGCGACCAAAAAGCCCCCATCCATACAAACGTTCCCGCCAAACGGCATTGGATTTGTCAAGCCCAAGCCCAAATCCCCGACGCGGCCCGTGCAGCTGCCCCCCGGCTTGACGACGCACACGGCATCCTCGGCAACCAAAATGAACGTGCCGCGGCAGTCCCTCTCGCGGCAGTCGGGCAATTTTCACCTCGCGCACCAGCCCGTCGTCCGCTCGCCGAGCCGGGCAAGTATTTCCACCGTGGGCACAACGACAACGACAACGGGAGAGAGACGGCTCAGAAGGCAAAATTCCGCTTTGAACCGGCCCCGGCCGAGCATCGGCCCGCCTCCAAAACTACCCGCTCGGGACCACCCAGTCACGAAGAAGGAAAAGGAGGTTGACCAGAGTTTTTTGGCCCGGATGATGCGGCCCACCCAGTCGTCGGCTTCGAAAACTGCGGACAAGACGAGCTTGACGCCTCCACGGAAACAGACCTCTACGGTCGCCAAAAAGCCAGTAGCCCGCAACGTTCACGGCGCCCATCCGAAACAGCACAACAACGCGTCCGCGTCGACGAAAGTGAACCCGCCAAGAGCGCCCTCCATGATAGCTTCAGCAGCGCCTATTACGGCCTTGCCGGTAGCAAACTCAAGCAAGACGGAGATACCTCCTGCTGAAAAGGCAACTCCGGCCGTCCAGCCGACGGCAACGGCCGAAGAGGTAGTTGATGCTGTGAAAGAAGAAAGCGTCGTTGTCCCCGAAATTAAGCCAGACGAACCAGAAGAAGCAAAGTCAGAGCCTCCCGAAATACAAGGTCAAATCGCGACGGCTGAAGTTGCAGAAGAGGCACAAGTCCCGCAACACGATGGCTCGAACGGTGCCGAACCGGAGCCGATTTCGGAAGTCGTTTCTACGGTGGTAAACGGTGCAGACGGTGCAGACGGTGCAGACGGTGCAAACGGCGCCCACAATCCAAACGAGACGAGCGACGTCAACGACGTGAGCGACAACTTGAAGACCGAAGCAAAGACCGGTCAGGAAGCTGTTACCGTTGCGTCAATAGATCCGACCGCCCAAGAGACAGAAGATTCTGTGAAAAAAGCCACCGACGTGCAGAATGGTGCTACAGCGGACGAGGCAAAGGAAATCTAAGATGACTGCGGAAGCAAAGCACGGCGCATAATGGTTTTTTTTTCTGCGATTTGTGTGGGATTTTAATTTGATACATGGAGTAGACGCGAGAGTTAATTACCAAGCGAAATTCTGCAAACGACGTACGGCATATTCATTTTTTTCCCCTCTTGCAAGAGCACATTCTAGTTGTATTGATTTTTCTTTATTTTTTTTTTTTAGCCATGATCTGGCAAAGCGGCATGTTCAATTCACCCTATGCACACTGATGATGCCGTCCTCGTGCGTCTGAAAGTCGTACACGCTCGGCAGCGTCAAGGCTTCACTTTGTCGCACGGTAACAGGCGAAACTTGCCTTTCCGTACGTGACACATTGGCTTCGTGATCAACACTTTGCACAGCGGGAAGCGGTTTGTTCAGGTCTGGCGGTGGCTTTGCTGGAAGTTTGTCCGCACCGCGCGGTTTCGGTAGCATAGCTTTTAGCCAAGGCAGCGGAACGGACGGCACGCTGGCTCTCCTCTTCATCGTCCCAAGCCGTGCCTGCCAGTCGCCTTTGACACTGGCGAACCACAGCCGGACGTCGGCAAAGATGGCGGGAAGACAACGGCAGAAGAACGGCTTCATTGCGGGCAGCGAGGCCACAACCTTTTTAAACGTGTAAGCAGCACGAAAAGGTTTCAAGGCGAAACCCGAAAAAAAGAGGAGAAAAATAATAATAATAACACTTACAACCGCGATATTCAGCTCCAGCGCGCTGGCCAACAGCACGAGAGCGTTGCGCCAGATGACGTCGCCGTCGGAACTCGTCGCCGCAGCCCACGTGTAAAACGTGCGAGCCGCGCCGGCGGCAACGACGGCCAGGCCGCCCACCAGCAGGCCACCGACAATGGGCGGCAGGCCCCGCCAGCCGGGGTAGGCCGTGGGCGCCTCGGCTTTGAACTTCCCGTTAACCGGTCCCAGTCGGTCTGTTGGCGTTGTTGCGAGCGACGTGGTTGTGGCGGTCGTGGCGGTCGTGGCGGCGTCGGCGGCCGCCCGGACGGCGGCGTGCCGGAACGGCACCGGGAAGAACAACGCAATGGCCGCGTCCATGACCGTGTTGAAGATTCCCGCGGACAGCAGGTGGCTGGCCTGGTCGATGCAGCGCTGGGGCCCGACCGACAGCGTCCAGTAGGCAGCCAGGGGCCGGCACTGGGAGACGTCAACGATCAAAAACACGGTGGCGTCGGCCGTGACGACCGCGGCGATCCCCAGCGCCGCCCGCCGGGCCGTGCGGTGGCCGCTGGCGCGCGTGATGCGAACGAGCAGGGCGAGCATGGACAGCTTGGTGAGGTTGGTGGCGGCGTCAAAGAGGATCTGCAGGGTCAGGCTTGGTAGGTAAGGGAGTGTCAGTGTTTTTTTTTTTTTTTGTTTCCTTTTTAGTTCTTGTGGCCTAGACTTACTTCATCTTCAACCCCAAGGCGAGCAGACTGGGCTCGACATCCCAGGTATGCCGGTTCCATTGGAGGTGCAAGCTGCCGACAATGCCCGCAATAGAAAAGGCCGTCGTTGGCAGCTGGATCGGGATTATTTTGTCAGTAACAGCCAAGTACTACAATCTGACTGTGAAAGTGAGACCGCCTGGGTCGTCGGCAGCGAACGTACAAAGGCCAGCAGAATCAGCGTGTCGTCGAAGCCGAACCCGTGCGTAATGCAGCAGCGTGTGTAGACGCGGACGCCAACAACAAACGTGACAACGACCAACAGGATGGACAAAACCACGACGAGCACAGGTCCCCTCGTTTCTGGGTTGGTGTAGTTGGGCTTCGGCCATGCTGCAAGGACGTATGCTGGCGGCAACTGCATAATGAAGAGGAAGAAAGAAAGAGGAGGGAAAACAAATTGATCGTCGTTGATATTTGATGCAAGAAAATCAAATAAATAAATGAGAAGGCGATGGTTAGAAAGAAGTAAAATAAGAAGAAATAGTGTCACAGATTTGGTCGGCAATAGCACCTATCTGCTTGTCCTTACGTATGTCTGCTTGAGAAGACGAAATGCCTTGCAGAAGCAACCCATTTCGGAAGAAAGAGGTGTTCCTAACGCTTGATATACTCTCTGTCTCGACCCCTTTTTTTTCTTTAAAAACGTTTATACCCTTCATACACCTATTATACAGTAGCAACATGTTTCTTGTTTATCGTTTATGTCAGACTAGCCTGTACAAAACCGGCACAGCCCAAGGTACGGTAACACATGTGCAGTTCATGAAGAAAAACGGCACTACTTGTTTTGCAAAAGAAAAGAAGTATATTGCAGCGTTGTGAAGCAGGGGCTTCGGCATTTCAATAACATGGAGCCCCCCCCCCCTTCGTTGCGACTTGATGACGCAGTTTAGTACCCGGTCGACCCACTCGCTTGTGATGAGTATGCTAGTACTTACAGATACCGTTTACAGGGTTGAAAGATGTCGGTGATAATAACAACCACGAGATATGCAAAGTTGCAAGGGCCATCATAGTCGAACTCTCTACGCCAGGTTGCATGTTTGACCCCGTCGGCGCAGAGAAGAAGCCATTGGCTCGGCGAAGGCACTGTCCGTTTGCTATGGGCAGGGTTCGAGAGGACCGTGAGCCCTGGATGCAGCAAACTTGGTAAGGCAATCCACGCTCCGACCGGAGAATATATCTCAAAGGAGAAATAAAAACAGGGGGTGACGAGGTGTGAAGAAAAGGAAGCCGTCCTCGTCATGATCAATGCGCAGCCCTTTTCCACCCTGTTTGTGCACCGGTACTCGGTAGAGCTACCCCGGAAGGAGCCGGGCTCCCTGAACAAGGACATGCATACTTCGTTGCCCACGGCTTTTTTTTTTCTCACGGACGATTACGTCGTATCACAAAAATCTTCGTACGATGGATCTCGTCAACAGAACACCAAAAAATGGCTCGTTTCAAGACAGCCACCCGCTCTGTCTACCCGATCGGTTAGAGTTGGGGGGCGCTCCACCAATATCGAAAGTGATGAACCAGCATCCTTGCAGAGTCCCCCGGGATCCAACGGCTGCAAGCCTGCATGTGACGCCCACGGCCTAAGGCCCACGGGCACGCTCGTCGCTGGTCATCATGGAGAATTGGGAAGTGATTTTTTTTGTTTCACCCATACGCGAGCAAAACAAAAGCAGGAGGCCGGACAGGAGTAGAAGGTACGTGCACGTCGTGTGGAAACGAGGCTCGGGTTGGTGAGATTGCGGCGATGCTCGTGTTTCAAGTGAGAATGTAAGAAACACGGAAGACAACCCGTACGACAAGGGCCAAGCAGGGATAACACTAAGCAGGAAAAGAAAGTAAAGAGAGAAAAAAAAAACCCCCCAAATTGGATAGACCATTCAATCAACGAAATCAATATCGTTTATTCATGAGGTGAATAAAATGATGGCATCGAACGAGACTGAACCACACACGACGTTGTATGCTTAGTAAAAAATCACGTGTCGATAACATCCCGCTAGGGTAAATCTTATCGTCGCCCACACAAACTGGCGATATTTTCGACGGGTGCCATCGTAGCGCGGAAACTTTTTTGGTTTCCCCCTCCCCAGTTGAACGATTACTTTTTTCTTTTTTTCCTTTTCCCTATCTATCCAACCCAAACCAATTTCTCACGCAAAAATCCTCACCATTAGAAACTTAAGATCATTTCTATTGGAAGACGGTCAAGATGTCGAAGTATGTGTCTTTTGCCCCGTCTTCAATCGTCAGAGTTGGTTGCTAACAAAACCCTTTCGCCAGAATTACCGTCGCCGGAGTGCGTGCGAACGTCGTCGAGCTTCTCGAGTACTCGAACGAGACCAAGAAGCGCAACTTCTTGGAGACCGTCGAGCTCCAGGTATGCATCCAACCCAGAGGAATTTTTTCTTTGATCTTTGCACCAAACACGCGAATTCCAGTTTGCGCTAATTCTTCCGCGACGATAGATTGGCCTCAAGAACTATGACCCCCAGCGCGACAAGCGTTTCTCCGGCACCGTTCGCCTGCCGTCGGTGCCTCGCCCCAACATGGCCATCTGGTGGGTTTTATCTGTGGTTCCGAACCAAAGGAAAGAAGAATGCAGGCAAACTAACACGGCCCTTCTTACAGCATCCTCGGTGACCAGCACGACATTGACCGTGCCAAGCACGGCGGCGTGGACGCCATGTCGGCGGACGACCTGAAGAAGCTCAACAAGAACAAGAAGCTCGTCAAGAAGCTGGCCCGCAAGTACGACGCCTTCCTCGCCTCGGAGACGCTCATCAAGACCATCCCCCGTATCCTCGGCCCCGGTCTGTCCAAGGCCGGCAAGTTCCCCACGCCCGTGTCGCACGCCGACAGCCTGTCGGACAAGATCACCGAGGTCAAGTCGACGATCAAGTTCCAGCTGAAGAAGGTGCTGTGCATGGGTGTCGCCGTCGGCAACGTCGGCATGGACCAGGAGCAGCTGGTCGCCAACATCATGCTGGCCATCAACTACCTCGTGTCGCTGCTGAAGAAGGGCTGGCAGAACGTGGGCAGCCTGACCATCAAGGCGACCATGTCGCCGCCCCGCCGGCTGTACTAGACTTTTTTTTTTTTTACCTTGGGGGGCGGACGCCTGCAACAAAAATTGCTGGATTGGGGGTTGTCTTCGTGCCCTTTTAGCTAAGCGTGCGAACAGCCCATATTCTTCTCAAAGCATGTAGACAAGACAAAAATGCAGGCACATTGAAACCCTTTACTTCCGAGGCATTGTTTTTCCTACGCATGAGCATGTCTACGCTTGCAATGCAAGAGTGAATCGTACATCCCCAAACCCACATGGGCTAGAGCTCTGCGATGTGATAATTCATGGGTCAATGGGCGGGAGCAATACGGCAGACGTTTCTCGCTTTCCACCCGTCGCCCCTTTCCTCCTACGTGCACACCACCGCGGCGACATCCAGGTCAATCAATGCATGCGAAATCATAAGAATGTCGAGACCACCCCACCGTCAAAGACCTCTGACGACGTCCTTGGCAACGTGTAAGGGAAAAGGCGATCGCGTTTACTCTTGGAGGCCGGGAACGGAAGGAAACTCATAGAGCATAAAGAAAGAATAACCCTCAGCAAGCCACATTCGTGGAGCCTTCTTAGAACATAGCGAGATTCTACGTCCTCACATGACGGTGTAGATTTCGATTCTCGCTACAGAGAAAAAAAAAGAGAAAAGAGAAAAGAAGAGGAAGAAGAAATTGTGTTTTGCGCGGGAGGATATTTATGGCACAAAAAATATCGTTGATTTTGCGCTAGCTCCTGTTTGGTCTAGCGTATTCTGGTAAAGTCTACCAATCACGTGATATCATTGCAATAATCAAAGCCTATCTAAGATCAACCACGAAAAACATCCACAGTACAGAGTCCGAACTCGACGGAATATATACACTGGATTTACTGAATCACAGCAACGATTTTACCATTCTGTCCAGCTTTCATATTTCAAAAATATGAATGCAAAACTTATACAAAAATACTTGCTACTACATGTTGATAAAATGGTCTATGTCTGGTCCAAATCCAACGCCTGACTTTGGAAAGCAGATCCAGAGGAGATCGGACCACACTTGGTAGGTTTCTCTGATTTTCGACCTAACGGAACTTTCAGACAGCCTACACCACAGACCGCTTATGTGGCTGTTGGTTTTAAGGGAATCAATGCTTCGGAGCAGGATGAGCGTATTCCAAGTGGGCGTCGCGGGTGTGGCAGTATAAACCCCCATCTGCTATACAGCTACAGCTACGGCAGCAATACGAGACAGGCGAGAGCGGCGAGAGCGGTGAGAGAGGACCAGACACCTTGCATTTTGCTTTGTTTCTTCCGTCAGAGACGCCGCACGACACGGACACCGCGAATTTCCGTAAATATAACCCGTCGGCGCACTCAAGCTCAACAGTAATTCGCTCTCGATTCTTTTACCGTAGACTTTGCCGTTCACCTGCGAGGCGGCTGGCAACCATGCCTTGCTGCCATGCAAAAAGGAAATGCCGTCCTGCGCGGCTCGGGACGAGGCCTTACACAAAAAGACGATGGCTTACCAAGTATAACCCACGTGACAATGTGTAATCAGCGAATCAAAACCCGCCTCCACAGGTGGTGATTGCCAGAGATGGGCGCCTACTTACCGTCTGACTTTCTCTGCTCAAGCTTGTGTTTCTCTCGTGTGAATGTAATACGTCCCTCTATCCTTCTACCTCTTTCTAGCAGCATTGAAATGCAAAATATTCTATCAAAGTGCCGCAATGGCTCTCGCCGCCCCCCCTTCAGCTTACTTACACGCGCTACCTTGGACCTACCCTTGGCTGAACCCTGATGGTCGCGGCCCAACACCATAAAAGAAACAACTCTTCTCTGGTCCCCCTCTTACTTCTCAACCGCTTTGTATGCAAATCAGGCCAAACCATGCAAAGAAACACAAACGGCAATGCATGATTGTACTGCTCGTTGACCCCCCCCCCCCCTTTTTCCCTCAAAAGGCCCTTTTCGTCTTTCTCAGCCTTGCAGCCGGCACCATGCTTTCTCCTACATCTTGGCCTGCTCCAGGTCGTGGAAGCCCGCAACGACGGCGGCCAGCAGCTGGTTCGCAATGGCCGTCCGCGGCGGCAGGCGCAGGTCGCCCTCCTTGTAGCCGGCGCGGATGGGGTCGTCGAGCCCGGCCGTGTTCTGCTCCAGGGCCCGGCGCACCTCGTCCATGCTGAACCAGCGGGCGTCCTCGAGCTCCGGGTCGTGGCCCAGAAAGATGGTCTCGCCGGCGCCCGGCAGGGCCTGGCCGACAGCGCCGATCATCAGGTTGGCCGGGAACGGCCACGGTTGCGAGCTGTGCAGCACCACGCGGCCGACCGTCACGCCGCTCTCCTCCCAGACCTCGCGCCGCACGGCCTCCTCGATGGACTCGCCGGGCTCGAGAAAGCCAGCGAGCGTGCTGTACCAGTGGGGCGGGAACCGCTTGTTGCGGCCCAGCAGGATGCGCGTGCCGTCGGCGCTGACGCAGGCCATGATGACCGTCGGGTCCGTCCGCGGGAAGCTGAGGTTGGACACGCCCTTGCGCGTGTCGCAGGGTTTCCGGTCGCGCGGCGTGCCGCCGGGCTCGACGCCGGCCAGGTCGGTGGGCGGGCACGCGCGCTTGGTGCCGGCGTTGACCGACAGCGAGGGCTGGCCGCAGCCGGCGCAGAAGGGGTTGCGGGCGTTCCAGTCGAACAGAGCGCGGGCCGCGCCGTACACCGCGGCTACATCAAAAGAACGGTTGGTTGGCTGATACGAAGGTGAAGGAAAAGAAAGGAAAAAAAGAGAAAAAAAACCTACCCTCTTCCGCCACAAGGCTCATGCTCCGCGGGTTGGCAAAGAACGACAAGCCCTTGGCTTTGGACGCCTCGATCAGCTCGCGTGCCTTGTCGGCGAACTTGCTGCGCGGCGTCACGTCGACGGCAAAATACGGGCTGCCCGTAAAGGTGGTAAAGGTGAACGCCGCACCGTCGGCGGCAGCACCGTTCGCGGCGCCGTTCGCGGCGGTGGCCGCCGCCGCTGCTGTGGACGCCGACGACGCGGCAAACTTGTTCTTGTCGTCGATGCCGAGGAAGAGGACGATGGGCCGGGGCTCGTTGTCCGAGTTGAAGTTCTTGACGGCCTCCGCCTCGGTGTGCTCAAAGGGATCGGACCCGACCAGCGGGACGATGTCGGCCTGGGTGCTCCAGGCGAGGCGCGGGGGCGTCTCGTTGTGGATCAGCGGCTGGAGGTTGTCGACCAGGAGGAAGCGCGCGGACGGGTGGGCGAACGCGGCGCGGAGGAACGTGTGGTCGGTGCGCAGAAAGGACACGCGGTTGAGTGGGCTGCCGGAGAAGTAGTTGGCGACCTCCCGGCCGAACTTGCGGTACAGCATGGAGTCGTCGGCGGGCGCCACGGGGAGGTCGGCGACGGGAAGGGTCGACATGTCCGGGGAGCCAGGAGGGGGGGAACACGGCGGAGTCTGCGAATAAAGGTCTGACAGATGAAGTGACCAGACGGTTGACTGGCTTTTCTTGACAGCTCTCTTTTCTTGACTATAATTTCGTCGGTATTTTCTGTTTCGTTCCTACCGCTCTAATGCGTTCCGCTAATGCTCCTACTAACGATATAAAGAGAATTTTTTATTTTATTTTTTATTTTGAAGAGATGTTGTGCTTCTGTATTGTGTCTAAAAAGATCCAAGAAATAAAACCAAGTCCTCGACGTTTGCCAAATGCTTGCCAGCGGCGAGGGGTTTCGCTCCGGTCAGTCGCCGCCGGCAAAGGTGGAAATGGGGAGGGCGGGGAAAGCGTAGGAAAAAAAAACACTTTCGGCTCTGCGGTGATAACCCGGCGTCCTCCACAAAAATGTCCCGACGACTTTGGAGCTAACGAGGCGGCGGTAATTATAAATCAAGGTTGGGGAGGGTGAGGGGGGGAAAGCCAACAAAAGAGAAACCGAGGAACGGGAAATCCGAAACGGCGTTTGAGAATACAGTATGTGTCTTTCCCGTCTGGGAAACTTTCTCGATTAGGAAAGACCGGATAATGCAATGTATGCGATGTTTATTTGAATTTGAACGTTCACAACGGTTGGGCAACAGATCCGTGGACTCTACTGTTCTTGCAAAACATGTGCTTCCGTGATTGTAAAACTGAGAACTCTCATTCTGGGGAAAAGAAAAAGAATTATATGCCCCTCCACCGGCCGTAATTTTTGCCGGCTTCGGCGCTGTCGTCATCTTTGGCTTGCGGCTCGCCGTTGTTCCATGGTGTTCTGTACTAGGAAGGCGGTGTGAGAATAGGCCGACTCCGTATCGATAGGAAAACGTCGGCCTAATGGCAGCACTTTTCTCTGTAAGAAGTCTGCCCCCCTTAATATAGGCCTTTTTCTGCCGGTCACACGCCCTGAGCAGAACCTGCTTTCTTACTCGCCTGTAGCCGTCAGAAGCCAACAACACCCAACGCCGTCTGCCTCGCTGGGCGGTTTTTTTTTTTTTTTTTTTTGGCTGACCTTTCTTTGTCCTTCTCATACGGTTTCGTATTTCTTGTCGGTTGTGGCCGTATTACTCTCTTTCTGCTTCGTTTGCCAGTGGTTGCTTTCTATCAGTCGGATTCCCTTGACCAAAACCGACGAAACGACGATCTTGTCTTGTGATATACTACTCCGCAATCTTCTGTTGGAAAGATTCTCCAACAGTTACCTCTGAGGAGACGAGGGAAAATCGCACGGACAAGGAAAAAAACCCCCCAGCATGGTCCCTCCGACGGGGCCGCTCAACCTCGACGTTGAGGCCGTCTCTGGAATTTGCGGGTGCGTGTTTCAGTGCCATTGTGGCCTCTTTTTTCTTGCAGCAAATGCTCCCCTGGTTTTTTTGCTAACCCGAACTTCGTTTTCAGGTCCATTTCCATTGCCTGTTGGATCATCGTCTTCTCGCCCCAGATTATCGAAAACTTCCGGCGCGGCAACGCCGATGGCCTGTCGCTGCAGTTCTTGATCGTGTGGCTCCTGGGGGATGTGTTCAACATTCTGGGCGCCGTCCTGCAGGGCGTGCTGCCGACAATGGTGCGTTTCTTTCAATCGCATTCCCTTTGTTGTTGCCGGCCCGTGGCATGTCGATTATGTTTCTCTCTCTAATTTTTTTATTTTTCCTTGTTGGCTGTTTAGATCATCCTCGCCGTGTATTACACCATCGCCGACATTGTGCTGCTGGGCCAGTGCTTCTACTACCGGGGGTTCACGTGGCGAGACGCCGTGGTGCCGCCCAAGCCGAAGAGGACGCGGAGGCGACGGACGGACACAGAAGCGGATGATGCTGGGTTGCGCGTCAATGGTGGCGGTGGCGGTCGTCACCGCCGCCACCGCGGCGACCGAAAAGACCGTGCGACGGAGCGGACGGCTCTGCTGGCCAAGACCAGCAACGGTGCCGTTGGCGTGGGGGTGGAGGACGACGTGGACGGCAACGACCGTCACAACAATCACCACCAACAACATCACCAACACCAACACCAGCATCCGCATCGCCACGGCCACGAGCGCCGCGATTCCAACTGGTCCAGCCTGTCCCCGGCCGTCCCGTTCGTGCCCGAGCTGCGCCACCTCGACTCGCTGGAGCCCGCCGGGCCGGTCCTCGGCACAACCGCACCACCACAACCGACAGCAGCAACGACATCAACGACGGCTGCTAGTGGTGCGTCGCCTCGGCGGGCCCGTGCAGCTAGCACGACCGTTTTGCAGTCCCTCGCTTTCCACACCCTGGCCATGCTCACGGTCTGCGCTGCCGGCGCGGCCGGCTGGTACCTGAGCGGCGGCCGCACACGGTCGGGGGGTGACGACCGTGACCACGATAACCGCGGCCGCGACACCGCCGAGCTGGTCCTCGACCTCTGGGGCCAGGTCTTTGGCTACCTGTGCGCCGCGCTGTACCTCGGCTCGCGCCTGCCGCAGCTGCTGCTCAACTGGCGGCGGCGGTCGACGGACGGCGTCAGCCTGCTGTTTTTCTTGTTTGCGTGCCTGGGCAACCTGACGTACGTGCTGTCCATTGTGGCGTACGACGGGTGTGGTGGTAGCGACGAAGAATGCACCCCCGCGGCTGTGCGCGCGCGGTACGGCCGCTACCTGCTGGTGAACCTGCCGTGGCTGGCCGGCAGCCTGGGCACGCTGCTGCTGGACCTGGGGATTTTTGTGCAGTTTTTCCTGTACCGGGTGGAGGAGGAGGGCGGCGGCGAGGATGACGAGGACGACGGCAGCAGCAGTAGTAATAGCGGCGGCAGCGACTCGTACGCAGGCGGCACCGCTGCGGACGACAACGACTATGACAAGGACAGCGACGACGACGACGACGACGATGCAGCTTACCGCGACGAGCGCCCACTGCTGCGGCGCAACCTGTCGAGCTACCATTGAAGGTTTTGTTGGTTTCCATTGTACAGGTCCCCATGGATTTGATTTTTTTTTTTTTTTTTTTTGGTTTTCTTTGCGGGGGTACAAAAAGAAAAATATCTGGGCGTTCTATGTTTATTTCGGAGCGGGCTTTCTTTGCTTTCTTATCTATATATGCATTCAAAAAATGGGGGGCAGCGTGGTGTACCAAAAGACAAACAAGGGGAGATGGGAAAACCACACAAGAACGGGTGAAACCCAAAAGAAAACAAATCATGCCGGTCATTTTCGTTGTCAAAAAGAAGAAAATTTTGCATTTGTTTGGCCCCAGCCGGGTTTACACAGAACCGGCATAGGAACTGATTAAGGCGAGAGAGGTCTGTGAGGCGTTGTCTAGGCTGTGCCATTTTTTAAAGCATTCCTGTATGTAACTCTCATTTATTTATATTCACGGCTTTTTCGTCAACTCTGACTGCACATGTCACCAGCGTAACGAGGTCAAGCCTACAAAAAAAAACACATTCCAAATTGATATAAGATAGCAATACGATCTAAAAAGCACACATGCAGACGGAAAAAAAAATGAAGAATTACAGCAGGTGAGCGGATGAAAGTAAACGAGACAAGAAAAAAACTATTAAATAGAGAAGAAACCAACGCCGTGCGTTAGAACCAGGAAAGGAAACAAAGAAAGAAGACAGCCTTCCCCCCAAAAAGGAACCATATCGCAATTTCGCCCTTTCTCGTGTGACTCAAGGGGATAAGAAAATGGCAACACTAAGAAAGAGAACCAACGAGAAAGACCGCGTGAAAACGTGTACAGACAAAACGTACAAAAAAGGACTCTTCTGATGCCGCAACAACGCATCGAAAAAAAGTACCAACCACCTTGTTCCTTCTGTGTAAACAAGCAAACAAGCAAACACGTTTCGTTTCCTGCATTCGTGCTGTTTACAACAATGGCCGCTGCCGTATAACGTCTTCTTGGTTAAACCATTCGTCTCGGAACAATTTCGTTTCGTCCTCTCCCTCCCCCACCACCCCCAAGACGCAAGACAAGAGAAAAAAAATAAAGAAAAATGCACGTTCTTTGCCATAGCTCGTTGAGATGTCATGCAGCTCGGCCTCTTTCCGTCCAGGAGAGACAAGTCAGCTGTGTCCTCGTAGATTGTAGTCTATTTGCCCACGGTGTGGGGAAAAAAGACGGCCAGCCGACAGATAAAAAAAAGGAGGACCAAGCTCTCAGTTGAAAGGGACGGGTTGTAGACTGAAAATGCAGGAGACGTGGGAAAAAAAAAAAAGTTTCAAGCCAGCCCCTGGTGCCTGTGACGGGAGCACCGAAAACAAGAGCCGATCTTCCCACTCGCTAGGCTTGCGCCTATGTAGCAATCAGGGGCTCCTCCACCTCCTCTTGCTCCTCCTCCTCGGCCTCCGCCGCAGCCTGCGTCTTCTTCAAATCCTCCTTGGGCGCAGCGGGGAAGTCGGTCTCGTCGTACTGCTTCGTTGAAGCAGCCGCAGGTTTTGCGACAGGTGCCGCAGCCGGAACGGACGTGGTGGTCTTGGCAGGCACGGGCTTGACGGAAGCCGGCGTGGGCGTCGCCTGCGGAGAGCGCCCACGCAGCAGCTCCTGGGCCTTGGCGGTGTAGTCGCCCATATATTGCTTGGTCAGCTCCGTGGCGTGCGCGGTGTGCTTGTTCGCAGCCTCACGCAGCTGGCTGGTCTGGGCATCGACAATGTCCGAGGCGTTCTTCAGCTGCTCGTCGATGAGCTCCTTGTTGGTCTTGTAGATGAGCGGCGCGAAAAAGGCGACGGTTGTGCCGATCAGAGCAAGACCCCAGTACGGCACGACCTTGACGAGGTAGTAGGACAGAAAGGCGGCGACGCAGGCCTGAGTTCTTGTTAGCAGACTACAAAATATAAAAGACCGCAAAGAGAAAAGCGGCAGAAAGATGGGCAACAAAAAGAAACACGTACACCAGCCGAGGCATAAACGTTCTCAGCGTACAGAATACGCTGGGCCTCGACGACGAAGAAGTTGAGAAGACCGAGCACGTCGCTGATGATGCCGTCGAGGGTCTCGCGCGGGAGCGTGTAGTATTTGCGAGGCCGAAGCTGGCTAGCAAGACCGTTGCCAATGGTCAGCTTGCCGACGATTTCGGCGGCCACAGTCACACCCAAGAGCAGATAGGTCAGTTTGAAGCCCCATCGGATCACGTCCAAGTACTTGACGGCCAGGATCGTGACCACAATCGAGCTGTAGGCGATAGCCGACGCCCCTAAAACGCCCCATTAGTACATGTTGCCCCGTCATTCGGTTTCCCCGTGCCGGTTTGGATCTTTCCCCCCTTTCTTCTCCAACACTTTCCGAGAAGCACCAAGAATGACATACGAGGACTGTTCCAAGACAAGAGTTCGGAAAAGAGCGACTGGTAATGCGTCAGCGTCTCGTCAATGGGCGTGGGCGTCGCGGGTGCCTGGCGGCCGCTGACTGAGCGGGAAGAAGCGGTCGAGGGTGGTGTGGTCTTGTCTTTGACAGCAAAGGCATCTTCACCCGAAACGTTAGCCAGAACCATCCTGGTCAAAGTGCTATGGTATGATGGGGCATTGGGTTCGCGTGTGGGAACATTGCATACCGTTGGAGATTGTATCGTCTGGGTCACAGCCAAGAAAGGGCCGACATTAGTATAATCACACTTCGGGTAAGAAAAGGGTCGAAAGAAGGTATCACTGCCCAAAAGTTAGCCGTTGTTTTTTTTTTCACGATAAAACTTGTGCTCGTCGCTTCGACCACAGCGAAAAAAAAGCAACGATAAGGTACAAATACACACCTTACGGATGCCGCCGTTGGTAACGGGGAAACCGGCCGTGTCTGCCATCGCGTCCGAAGTTTGTTTTCGTTTGTTTGGGTTGCTCGTAATGAGGCAAAAAAAATAGGTATGTAGAACGTGGTCCGATGATAGAGACGAGGCAAAATAGTCGTGTTGTTGATGATTGATTAAATCGATGCTATGGAACAGAACTCGATGGAACGAGAGGGTTTTGCGCGTTTGATGTCGTGACAGCAGAAAAAAAGAGGGGGCAAGCAGTCTTTTCTCGGGGGGTTTTGGTTGTTGGCTTTTTGTTTGTTTCAAGCTTGTGCCATGAAAAGCCACCAGCGGGAGAAAGTTAGCTAGGCTGGCCGCCAAAGGCAAAAACGGGGGGAGGTGACGTAGTAAAAGCAGATCAGTTTCCTGTTGGAAGACAGCAGCTCTTCCGAAGGCAAAGAAAAGCTGGACGGGCAAAGAAAAATGCTAGACGCGAAGATAAAAAAGGAGAAAAGGAAGAAAAGCACAAGAGAAAAAGACAAGAATCTTGAGTTTTCGAAAAGAGAGCAAAACTAAGAACAGATCCACCCGTTTCGGTCTACGGCGTAGAAAAGGGGAAAATGAAAAGGACACCAAATCCACCTCTTGAAAAAAAAGAAGACAGAACAAAAGGACAGCAACGTTCTGGCAGGGGGGGTAGCGGTCGCACGGTAATGCCGAGATAACCCTGCTGCTGGTGCTGCTGCTGTTTTTTCCTTCCGCGTGCCTTGCCTGGCCGTTCTCTGTTGTCTTTCTTTTATGGGAAAGGTCCGTTTTGGCTCGTGATAAGGGGGAAAAAGAAGAGCAACTGACAAAAAAACAACAGATGTTTTGGTTGCTGCGCACGGGAAACGGTCACACGGGACAACCGCACGCGGAAGAGCAAGGAGACAGTAAAAAAAACAAAGACAAGAAGCTTACCTAGAGTCGACGATGAAGACGTGCTGTTGAGGGACGATAAGCTGTCCGTTGTGGGAGGAGGTTGTTTTCGGATTTCTTCTTTTTTCTTTCTTTTGGGTTCGTAACGGGAGAAACAGAAAGACGAGAGATGGGAAAGTAAGTCGGTGGAAAGAATGAAGAAAAAAAATACTGATGTGGGGAGTTGGACTGGACCAGGGAGTTGGACTGGACCAGGAAGGAAGGAGCAAGGGAGGTCCAAATTATGAACGGGTTTTCGGGGGAAATGGGCAGGAGCGAGAAACCGTCGTCGCCTGTACAAGGGTGGTGTGTGCGGGATTCAGAGGACGATGCGTCGTAAGAGGGCAAAGTATGATGTTATTACCGCCCCCGTTTAGGTGTTGTCGTCACCTGTTTGCCCGGTGCTGTTGTGCTGTGAGTTGGTGGGTGGTGGTGGTTGCCCGGTGGAGGCAGACTTTTTAGTGGTGGGGGCCATCTTTTGTTTGGCAGAGAAGGCACGACCGAGACAGCTACGGGTACGTACATACATACTTGTATATAAATAATGTACGCTGTACGATATCATGCACCGGTCTTGGAGGGCAGACATGCCACGGAAACGGTTTCGTCGCTGCAAACAGCATACAGTAAAGGTAAAAAAGAACTTTTCTGTTTCAGAGAACGCAGAATGCACACTTCTTGTCCTTTTGTACTTTGTACTACTTTTGTATCAGTTGTGGGCATTCCTGTCTGTTTTCGTCGCTGAGGAGACCGGACTCGGATACATGCATATTGGACCAGACCGCCTCTACGTAGTATATCGCTGAAAGCGGACAACCAGTGTGGTGTCGTCATACTTGGAGTTTCGCAGGAAACAAGCGAGGAAGTCGCCCGCGCGTCTGGCATGTGATTCTCTGCTGCCGTCAGTGGCTGACGCTAGCGGGACAATGACAAGCTCTGGGTAAGATGCGAAGGAGACCCATATGTAGCTACAAACCGTTCATGAACGTGCCCCGAATATATTAAATAGATAGATTTCTAAAAGCCCCAACTGTGCCCACCTTTATCCAGGGCGTGGTATATCTGAATCTGTCCCCAAAATAAATATTTACAAAATATATATTGTACGCCGTTGCTATGCCAAGCTTTTCTGTTATGCCAATTTATGCCAAGAAAGAGGAATAGGTAAATAAAAAAAAAAAAAAACGAAAAGCGAAAATAATAAAAAAATGGCAGTCCGCTTGTTGTGCGTGAATGAGGGTATCGCAAATAAAACGAAAGAAAGGAAAAGGAGAAAACAAAAAAAGAGAGTGGACGGAGCAAGGCAGGATTCGGATCGAGCTTGTCGATGAAAAACGGTTGTCGGCAATGGGCACCCACGCCTGCCAACGGTCATCGTCGCCAACCAAAGAAGCTTCCGTAACCCGACGATGGCGCTGTCGTGGTGGTGGTTGCGGTTGCTGTGCTGGCCGACAGGCCTTGTGCGGCTGCGTTTTTGTTGCCGGCGGCGTGGGCCTTGTTATCCGATATGGACGTTGTCAGTCGTCCCAGCATGCCCATGGCCGCCGATGCCGCCGTACTTGCCGCACCGCCGGTGTTGCTCGCGTTGTGCAGCATGGACGACAGGTCGTTGGGCGACAGCCCCAGTGCTTTACGCAAGCTCTCGAGCCTCTGCTTGGCCTCTTCGGCTTCTTGCCGCGCAACCGCCTCGGCTGTCTTGGCTTGGACTAGTTCAAGAACGAGCGTTTCCTGTTGCTGCTCCATTGCGTTGCTGCTGCCACCGTTGCCACCGTTGGCGGGGGCGCCGTTAAACACGGATTCTCTCCACCCGGGGCCGCGGATCAAGAGCGAAGACGACCGCTTGCCCGCGCCGCCAAACACGGACATGGACGCAGACCCGTTTGGCTGGTTCTGGCCGCCAGAAGCGGCTGGGAAGGATGTTTGCGTGGGCGTGGATTTGCTGCGGCCGAGCTTCAACTCGCGCAGGCCACCGGCACCACCTCCTTTCCCCCCACTGACACCGGCAACCCCCAAGCCAGAACCCGTAGCACGACCAAACCACTCTGTCGCGGCGTCGGCAATACCCAACGCAGTGCTTCCGACGGTGGCCATACCGCCGCCGGCAGAGGAGGACGTCGCGGCAGCGTTGCCGCCCGCGACGGCAGTGGGCCCATTGCTGTCCCCACCACCGCCGCCATTGGTTATGTGAGCCGCGCCCGCCGCCGCAGCCACAGCAGCCGACGCCGCCTCAGAAGCAACACGCGTTCGCAGATCGTAGATCTGCCGCTCCAGCCGCTGCTTGTCCTGGTGCAATACGCGCGCGTGGGCGTGGCTTTCGCGCAATTGTTCTTTCATGTTGGCCACTTCCTGCTCTGTTTCGTAGACGCGGCGGTTGTGGTCTTGGTTCTTGGCAAGCTCATTGGACAATTGCTCTTTGGCGCGGGCCAGCTCGTCACGCAACTGCGATTTGCTTTGTGGCACAGAAGATCGTCGATTGTCGGCGTCGGAGCCAAATCGTGCCTCCACCGGTTCTATTAACAACAGCAATTCGTTTTGTGAGATCGATAGTGCTGTGGTCGCCGCTGGTTTCGGGGGCAAAGGCGCTACCGAGCTGTCCGTCTCGCGGAGTTGGACACCGTATGTGACGCGGGTGGTAGTGGCCAGGGCAACAGTCTGTGTTGTTGTCTTTGTCTTTTCACGTAGGTTCTGCAACAGCATTTGAACTGCTTTCCGGTCGTCACTTCGTTCTTCGCGTTCGCGTTGCAATTGATCGGTGACAAGAGCATGTTGGCGCTGTAGGTCGCTAAAAGCGGTGAGGAGGTCTTCGATTTGGCTGTTCAGACTGTCATCAGAGGCGTTCGTTTTGCCACCGTTCTTGTTACTGCTGTTGTTGCTGTTATTCGAGCCGCTACTTGACGCAGCCGTCGCTTTCGTTAACGCGTTCAGTTCGCTAGACGAATCGCGCGACAACAAAGTCGCTTCGGTGGAGGTGGAGCTAAGAACGGAAGAAGCGGAAGAGGAGGAGGAAGAAGAGGAAGACGTGGTAGACGACGACGAGGGACCCGCTGCGGACGAGGTTGCCTCCATGGAGTTGACGGTGGACGCGATGCTATTTTTTGACGCGCTCCTCTGCAGCATGCTCAGAGGACGCAGCGGCGGCGCGTTGGGGCCTGGGCCGCCAAGACCCAGAAACTTTTTGCCAGGCGTCGATGCACCCGTCGGCGACGCCAATGGATGGGAGGAAGACGATGGAGTAGGAGAATTGGATAAAGAAGACGACAAGGTTGGGTTGTTGTTGTTGCTGCTGGAGGACAGAGGCGCTGCAGTAGCGCCTGCGGTCGCAGATGTGGGCGACGATAAAGAGGGTAAAGACAAGGGAGAAGACGCAGGCGACGAAGACGACGCAGACGACGCCCACAGCCGACCGAGAAAACGGGAGGCTACAGTGGCAATGGTGGAGGAGCGGTCCACATTGGCGCTGCCAGTTTGATTAATATTGGCGATCCGTGCTTCGCGGTAAGCCTGATCCAGCGACGCCAATCGGTCTCGCGTAACCACATTGGAGAAATTGAGAAAGTGAAGCACAAATTCGTCGGCGTTGTAATGATAACAATCCCAGAGACTGCGCGAAAGCAAAAGTTGCATGGCGTCCTCGAGCTCGGCGCAGGCTAGAAGGCGGGCTTGGTTTTGTTGCATGAGCGACAGCGCCACGCGCATGATGGTCTCGGCCGCACCTTCGGCAAAGACCACGTCGTACATGCGAAACAGCATGGGCAGGGGGCACGTCACGGCGAAAAATGACAGGAACCATTGTGAAACGTACGCGGCGGGGTCGACCTGCAAATCCTCCAAATGGGACGATACGTCGGGCAGGGTGCTGCGGAGCAATTCGCGGAACTGAAAAATACGGACGTGCAAACCAGCAAGATCTGGCATGTAAGAGCTTCGTAGATCGTACTTTTCCATGAGTCTAGCGCGGAGTAAGTAGGCAGCTTAAAAAATGATAAAAAAATGATAAAGACGAAGAAAGACAAAAAGACAAAATCGAATACATCTAGAAAAATAGGATTAAATGAATTGACAGCACGAAACTCACTTTACTAGAACGCAAAACGCTTCCTTGTCTGGCATGTGCATCAGCAACGGTCCGACGAGAAAAGCCAGACCTTGGCAGTAGCCGATGCGCGGTTCGTGTAAACTGTAGCTTTTGAGCACACGGCCGAGCATGCGCTGGCCGTCGCCGTCCGGCTCCCGGAACATGTCCACGCCGGGAAAGCTGCGACCAAGGTCTTTGCCAATGATGCCTTCGTACGGGCTTGAGGCGCCGCAGTAGTTCTCAAACTGCTCCGCGAGGGCAACGTCGCGCATCGCCCGTGTCATGGCCTGCCACACAACGCCCCGCAACGGGGGCGGAATGCCTTTGCGTATCTTGTTCGAAAGAAGCGTGGGCAGCCGCGCAGCGGTCTGGTCGTAGTCCTGCATGAGGGCGGCGTAGAATTCGAGATCAGTCAACGGCGGCGGCGGCAGCATGGAGTAGCGCAGGGCAGGCGGTGTCGGGCTGTGGACCATGTCGCGGAGCTGGGCCATAGAGGGAGGACGGGGGCGGCGGGCGGCTTGCTGCTGCACCGGCGGCGGCTCGGGACTCTGCACGCGCACGCTTTTCGGGTTTGTGTCGAGTTTGGCGTTTTCCTGTTCGAGGCGGGCAAGCAACATGGCGGTCTAGACGGTTGGACGTGTGGTAAGTACATGGATGGCATCAATCATATGGAGCAAACAAGCGTCATGAGGAACGAACGCACATTGCCGGCGCTTTGGCCGTTGGACTCTTCGTGTTCGGTCCGTTGCAGCTGGTCCCAATCCACTGCCTCGGCGTTTTCTTCATCGCTGCTGCTGTTGCTGCTGCTGCTGCTAATGGTGCTGCGGCCGTCGTCGTCCTCAGCGACGGTGGGCATCGTCCCCCTTTGGTTCCGGCTGCCGTTCGGCGTGTCTAGCTCTTGTTTGACCGCCGCCGTCCGGCCCGCCTGGTCGCTGCTTCTGTTGCTGTTGTTACCGCTCGTGATCACGGTCAACGCGGGCGGCTCGGACAGCCGCACCGTAACAAGCGAATCGTGTTCGGCCAGCCCGGGCACGTGTTCGCTGCTGTGGCCGTCACACTCGGCGTCTGTAGGCAAGGGCGTGCCGGATGGCAACGCCTCCTCTGCTGGGGCATCCTTAGCCGGCGGCGTGCTTGCTCTTGGCGAGGTGGCCGGCGCGTCAGGCAAACCCGATTCTCGTGTTGTCGTCTCCAAGGCCCCCGGCGAGCATTCTGTCTCCACGTCTCCGGTGTCCTCCCCATTGCCCGTTGCTGCCGACCGGCCTTGGCTGTGTCTGTGATCTGCGAAGGGCTGCGGTACGTCCTCCTGGCTGTGTTCCATCGTGATGCTCGTTTGGACATATGTATAGGTAGATTCCGCGCGCGGTCAAGGGTGCGGATCCGCGCAAGAAAGTCGAAAGACAAAAGGAAAACAGCAGCTATTCCGGACGGCACTTCTTAAGACGAAGACGCCCTGGTTTTCCCGCCTCCCTTTTCCTTTCCACAAACGCGCCAACCGTGGCCCCCCTTGATCCCCCTCAAATGCCAATGCCAGTAGCAAGACACATCGAGAGTTGAAAAGAGGTGACGGAGGCGTGGAAAAGCTCGTTTGAAGGCAAGAGGCCCAGCATTCGCTGGCTGTTTTTTTCTTTTTCTTCTTTTTCTTGTTACCTCCCTTGATGATCCCTTCGAGAATACCGTCTTTCCCGAGAACGACAGGGCGAGATAAAATTAAAAACCACCAACGGATATGCGAGGTTGTGGTGGCTGGTTCAGTAGTGAGACACAAAAAAAAGCGTTCGGTGGGTTCTCCCGTCTTAGGGATATGTCTCAGTTGAGCATGCCAGCCGGTATTGCTGAGGATTAGAGCAAAACTAGCCCTTTTTTCGGGTGGGGTGGATAAAAAGAAAGGGAAAGAATGTTGCTGGTTTTCAGGGGACGGGGGAGGGAAAGAGACAGCGAAAGGACGGTCCGCTTCAACTGAAACCGAACTGACGGAAAATATGTTTACTGTAGGAGCCTGTTGGCTATAAGATAGGTTCTCTGGGTAAAATAGCAATAGCAAGCGAAGGTAGATGCTGCAAGACAAGGCAAGGGCCACACAAGCCAAAAGCAGAAAAGGAAGGAACGATCAAAACAAACCACGAAAGAGCAAAAATAAAGAGGAGCCCCGTGATAAACAGAGAAGGAACGAACGAGTGAATGGACAGGAACTGCCGGAAGGTAGCACAAGGAACAGGGGAAAAAAATAAAGAAAAAACCCCTTTCAGGAAAGAACGAAAGAAGCAACACGCCGTGGAGTATTATTACAAAGTGAGAGTCCTGGAGAAGAAGGAAAGAGTGGACGTGAGGTTATTCAACTCTTTCGCCGACCAATGGCCGCTTTCAATGGGTCCCTGTAAGCCGACAGGAGCAATACGGAAAGTGCAGGCTCATTAAAACCATTCGAGCGGGGAACCAATAGTAGGAAAGGACAGGGGGCCTGGCAATACAACTACGGAGCACGCCGAACGGTGCAGAGAATCAACGAGCGACAGGTTTAGGAACGAGCGTTGACAAGGCTCGGGTCGTGCGAGCTCCTCCTTCTGCAGGAACAGCGTCTCTGGCCTTTTTCACCGGCAGGCCAAAACGCGGCCCAGCCACAGCGTCGGAAACAAGGCATTTGTGGTTGGTGGAGGAGATAGGGCATTGAAACGTTGAAAGAACAGAGAAAGAACAGAAAAAAACAGAAAGA
>AZHD01000021.1:417656-422042 GCA_001636815.1 Niveomyces insectorum RCEF 264
GAGGGGTGCCCCTTTTTTCTTAGCTTTTTTGGCAAGCACGAGCACTAGCGCGCGTCCTGTTCGTCTCGTCTTCGTCGCGCCTGCTCCTCTCGGCAGGAGCGAATCGAAAGGGCAGGCGCGTCTTCGCCGGCGAAGAGAGGGCCCGCTTTAGCGGGGCCCGCCTCTCAGGCTTATCGGACATCACAGAAGCGGGCGGACTTCTCTCTGCAGAGCACACATGGATTTTGTAATTTTCACTTTTCAATGAACATTCGTACTCGAACTTTTATTCCTCTCCCCTTTTTCCCTTTTCTTCTTCCCATTTTTTTCCATTTCCTTTTTTCCTTTTCCTTCCTCACGAACTGTACGTCGTCCCATACTCGGATATGCCGGCCACCACGTCCAAAAAGGCCTCCGCAATGACGCTGTCGGTCTTCGTCGACGGGTGCAGCTCGTCGAAGAACATGTAGCTGTCGATCGACCCGGGCGCGTCGGTGCACTGCGTGGTGTTGGTCGGGTCGCAGTGGTGGAAGTAGCCCGTCGCGTTGGCCGGCGCCGCGAGGTAGGCCGCCGGGTCCGCGTACACGTCTGTCAGCAGCCGGTGCACGTCAAAGAGGGCCACGGCGGCGCCGAGCCAGCGCCGGCGCACCAGCAGCTGGAACGGCGCGCCGTACGCCACGATGGTGTTGACGCTCGTCGTGTACTCGAGCATCTTGTACGCGTACGCCGTCTCGTTGTACTGCGTCTTGTTCGCCCAGTACTGGTTGTCGCCGGCGCCGCCCGCGGCCTGCGGCCGGTACATGGGCGCCAAGTGCAGCGGCGCCTGGTTGAAGAGCACGAAGCGGCGCGCGCCGGCCGCGTAGAGCGCGTCCAGCACCGCCCAGGTGCACTCGACAAAGGTGGTGATGTTGGTGCCGAGCGCCTGCGAGTCGCTGAGGAACCCGCTGAAGCTCAGGTCGTTGGTGCCGATCCACAGCGCGTACACCGTGTTGTCGGCCGTGCGGTTCGCATAGAGCGTGTGCGCGCCGGCGACGTCGGCCTGGAACGAGGGGATCTCGTCGTCGAGCACGGCCGGGAACGGCCCGTGGATGGGCGGCAGCTCGCGCGCCACGATGCGGTTGGAGCACGTGGCGCCGCTGACGGCGTAGTCGAAGAAGCCCAGGCCCGGCACGCGCTGCTGCACGTACTGGCCCCACGTGAGGCCGCCGCTGGCTGTCACGTTGGTCACGGTCTGGTACGCGCCGGCGGGCGGCGCGCTGCCGTTGTTGCTGATGTAGTAGGCCAGGCGGCCGTCGTCCGAGTAGCTGTCGCCGAACGCGACGAGGTTGTCAAAGGGGCCGTAGGTGTTGGTGGCGGCCACCAGAGCCGCGCCGGCCACCACAGCAAGGAAGCCCAGCATGGTTTTGTAAGAAGGTTCCTTCCTCGGTGTGAACGTGAAGTCGTGACAATATATATCTGTGAGAACGACCACGAAGTATAACTCGATAGAACACGGAAAACCAAAGCGGGCGAATTGATCTGTGGTCTTTCTTTTTCGGCCTACACCCCCATACTTTATATACACATCTGTATACCGTTACATCTATACACAAGCGCATATACCACACGCCGGCTTGTTTACGACGTACGGCTCGTCGGTATTTTGGTTTGCCAATTTCGCAAATGGTGCAAATGGGGGGGACCAACATTGCCCAGCGCTTTGCCAGAACCGGTGCATTCACCCGGAGTCACGGACCGCCCGCAATTCCCCCAGCCCGGGCGCCGCGTGGTGAGTGGAGAACAACAATTGGAAAAGAAGAAGAAAAAAAGAAAAGAAGAAATAAAAAGGGCTAAGAGCAATAAGATAGAAGCGGGTTTTTTGCCTCTTTGATTTTTCTTCTTTGTTCTATTTCACTTCGTATGGGGTCAAAGACAGGCGGCACAACAGGCCATGCCGTAAGGAGGAGGAGGCTGTTGGGGAAATGGCCCAAAAGAAGCAATTAAGCGAGACAAACGCCAGGTCCATGCGTCTTGCTCCGGTTGGAATGCGGAGACGACGACGACATGTCGAGAAGGGGGAGGGAAAAAAAGGTCCGTCCGTTCGCTTTTGTCCGCGTCCAACATACAAGCAAGGCAGCAACTCGCACTAACATGAGGTCTTATGACACAACGTCGAGAGAAAAAAAAAAAAAAAATGGGGGCCAACGACATCGGTCTAAAGGAAGGCTCTGTATGGAAATACATGTGGTAGAGCAAGCAGAAACGACGACAATATCCGCATCTCCGGACATGCTGCTTGTTCAACGACCACGAACACGGTGGACAACCACGTGCATGCGGCCGCGCGCTACGGACGGCGGCACGGCAAGCCGACGTCACGGTGAGGGGGAGAGAGAGACACACACCAATACAAATCCGGAGGGCGAAGAAACGCAGGAAGAAGAAGACAGTAGGCATGTGTCGTCTGTGTGTGGGGAAACACTCCAATATCCCCGAACCCACCTTCGACTTCTTTTGGAAGATCGGCTTGATCCATGCTGGCTAGCAGCCGGGATTTGGATAAGCATGCCTGGCGACTTGCTTCTCATGCAAAAAAAGAAAAGAAAAGAAAAGAAAAGAAAAGAAAAGAAAAAAGCCGGTCCTAAGTTGCTGACGGGTGCTAAACAAAGGACGACTTGAGAAGGAAGGAAAAAACCCCATTGATCATTTTCTTTGTCTTCAGCTGTCATGTTGAAACGAGCACGTGGCTGAGTGTCGTATATCCTTCAAAGGACTATTGCTCTGTAGAGTCGGTCTTGAAACCGTTGCTTCTACTCTTCTTTAGGTTAGTTTTTCATTGTCTAGGAAAACGGTAGCCTCTTCGGTGAAGCAGGGAAGAAAATCAAACGATGTCACGTGACATATATCTTGGAGAAGCAAAACGCAGAATAGCGACCTTGATGCTAAAGCAGAGCCGACGACAAATCATGATTGGTGATGTCTGTTCCAGAGGCAACAGTTGTCGATATGCTCGATCTACGTTTCCCAAACGTCTGAGATCGTCCTGCCAACAGACCGGGAGTCGTTGGCAGCAACACCGACAGTACTTACAAAGCGTGCAACTACAGGGAGCCGAGTATGATAAGGCGACGATAAAGTCCGCTATCGGCGGCAGGCGCTAATCCCACTAACAATTGGACCTCCCGCAGAAGACAGCATGCCGAGTTTTTTTTTTTGTGACTCAATGGCCAGTCAACGGGGAAGGCGTAGAGCTGGTTCTGACGTTTGAACGGGTCACGCTTTCAACTTGCCAAAAAGTGACTCTGTAAAACGGCGTCGCAGCAACGTAAACCGATCTCTCAAGCGAGAAAACACAAACAACCTCCCCCTTGTTTGTCTCACACCACCCCTACCTCAGCCATGTCGCCGGCGTTCAACCTGCAGACATGCGCGCGGCCGAACATCCTGGCCCTCGAGCCGTACCGCTGCGCACGCGAGTGAGTTTGTCTGTCGGATGGCAATATTTTCTACGGGATCGTTTCATTTTGTTGTCTTTCTTGCTTCTAACGCCCCGTGCCAGTGACTACAAGGACGACGGCACCCACGTGCTGCTCGACGCCAACGAGAACGCCTACGGGCCGCCCTTTGCGGCCGCCGCGAACGACGCAAAGACAACAACAGAAACAACAGCAGCAACAACAACAACACCGTCATCGTCTGCACTCGCTGCCGCTGCCGACGCGGCCGGCTTCGACCTGCTCGGCCTCCACCGCTACCCGGACCCCCACCAGGTCGACCTCAAGCAGCAGCTCTGCGCGCTGCGCACCAGCCGCGCCCACGCCGCCCGCCCCGTCCTCACGCCCGACCACCTGTTTGTCGGCGTCGGCAGCGACGAGGCCATCGACGCCCTCCTGCGCTGCTTCTGCGTGCCCGGCCGCGACCGCATCCTCGTCTGCCCGCCCACGTACGGCATGTACAGCGTCGCCGCCCAGGTCAACGACGTCGGCCTCGTGCGCGTGCCGCTGACGCCCGCGCCCGCCTTTGGCGTCGACGTCCCTGCCGTCCACGCGGCCCTGACCGCGGCCGTCGCCGCCCCCGACTACGACGTCAAGCTCGTCTACCTATGCTCGCCAGGCAACCCGACGGGCCGGCTGCTGGCCCGGGACGACATCGCCGCCGTGCTGCGCCACCCGACGTGGAACGGCGTCGTCGTTGTGGACGAGGCGTACGTGGATTTTGCCGGCGACGGCGACGGCAACAACAACAGGGACGCGTCCTTGGCCGAGTGGGTGGCCGACTGGCCCAACCTCGTCGTGCTGCAGACGCTGTCCAAGGCGTTTGGCCTCGCCGGCATCCGCCTCGGCGCCGCCTTCTGCGCCCCGCCCGTGGCCAACCTGCTCAACCGCCTCAAGGCGCCGTACAACATTGCGAGCCCCACGAGCGCGCTGG
>AZHD01000021.1:430424-533801 GCA_001636815.1 Niveomyces insectorum RCEF 264
GGTGCGTGCGCAGGCGGGTGAAGAAGCGGAAGAGCAGGCGGTAGAGGAGGAGGATGGCGGAGAGCGAGAGCGAGAGGCGCACAGTGGGGGATTTGTGGATGGGTTTTTTCTTGGGTCTAGAAATGTGAAATGACACGGTTAGCAGGGGGGCGGCAGGGCAAAAAGAAGAAAATGAAAAAAACCACAAAAAAAAAAGGTCACGCACGGCTTCTTCCCAAATAGTCGCTGTTGGAGCGCCGCGTACAGGCGCATGCCGGCGTTGGTGACCAAAAACACGCGCAGCGCGTGGCGCACGGCGCTCGCATTGTAGTCAGCGTCGGCGGCGTCGGCTGCGGCGGACGGAGGAGACGGATCGGATGTGGCGACGGCCTCAGCAGAAGAAGAAGAACAAACGGCGGCCGCGGGTGTCGTCGCCGTGGACGATCCGCGCAAAATGCGGTTGACCTGAGCGACGGAGGGCGCGCGGCGACGCAGCAAGCGGGTGCGCCCAAGCACGTACTTGTGCAGAGCGGCGTACTCGCGGGGGGAGATGGTGTAGCGGAGGGCGTTGCGGAGGATGGCCTGGTTGGGTGAGGGCGGATGCGGTCGCGACGACGATGGGGAGGAGGAGGACGACGACGACAAGGGCACTGGCGGCGGCGGCGGCGGTGGTGGCCGCGTGGGGACCGGCGCCGTTGCCGCCGCGGCAGCTGACGACGCCATGCTCGCGGGTGAACGTGGAGAAGGCAAAAAAGTCTCGTTTCGAATGCGAAAAAAATGGACGATCACCACAAACTTTGTCCGCGTCAATGGTCGGGGGGGCTGTTGTCGAAACTTCGATGTTGGAGGAGGTCGAGGTGACGTACGGCTAAGAAAACAAAGAAAAAAAAGAAAAAAAACAGAATCAAAAAAGAACAATGCAATTGTTCGACAAAAAGGCACACGCGCGTCCAACAGGCGACATAAAATTCCAGTGCTGTGGGATGGTAGGTTGGAAGGGAGAGGCCGACGAGAACAAAGGGCGACACAGACCAAGGGGGGAAAGCTGACGCGCTTTCTGCCCACTGTACAAAGTAATGAGGGAGCAAAATTAGCACGTGCTTGGCGTTTTCTGGGGAAAAGAGTGCTGGGGTTCGCGCCGAGAGAGGTGTCTGTTGAAAAAACCTCGGCTGCCGCTACTTTTGCTTTGGCCCGCGACGCCGCCCGTGCCTGCCGTTCCCAGGATTTTGGGTGCGTGGGGAGTCGACTCCTTTTTACATTAATAAACTTACATTAATACGCTATACATACAACCCGTGGCGTAAAACGGTGGAATCCATGAATTGGGAAGGAGCCGACTCGTAAAGTAGTAAGGCTAGTAGTACAGCGTAAAACGTCGTAATATCACCATAAGAAAGATCACGATGAATTTTGCTGTTTAAACTGCATTGACGTCCCCCATCACCAACAGATTTTGGGTTGACCAGTACACTGTGACTGGCGTCGGCTACCGTCTACGCCGTCTTTTGATCGCTGGACGAAAAAAGGTAAAATAAAACGAACAAATAATTGAGACATCCGGGACGCAGTTGTATTTTGCGGGACCAACCTTTAACGCGTCACGACTTCTACGAACGGGCATTTCCCTTGCTTCGTATGGGAAAAAACAACGCTCTTCATTAGTTGTTGTCTCGGTGTTCGCTATCTACTCGCTTTTCCGGCGTCTCTCTATGCCGTAACATGAAAAGGCGGAGCCCATCTGTCCTCCTCGTGGGTATCATTGTATGGACAATGGAGAAAGAGAGAGAGGATGAAAAGAAAATAAGGAAAGGGAAAAAATCAAGATGCCACAGTCCAGCCCATCCATTAGTGTTTCTTTTTGTGTGAATGTGTTCCCGTTTCTTTCGTTCCTTTCTCCTGCAAACCGCCCCCGTTCATTTTGTGTGGTCCCTCTGTCTTCTCCTTCATCCCCATATGGTTTCCTCCTTTATCCCTCGTCTTCTGTTTTTTTTCTTTCGTCATCTCTCGCTCTTTGCCTCTCGTGTGAAACATGTCGCGGCTCGCCGGCCCAAAAAAAACACAAAAAAACAAAATCCCTTTTTCTTTTTCCGCTTTTTCCCCCCCTTCCGATGAGCCAACCCCGTAAAACGGACCGGATGTAAGAAGCAGATAAAAAAACAAAATAGGACAGAAAAAAAGAACCAAAACGCCAAAAGGCAATGCTAGGTAGCAATGATGTAAAAAAAAGAAATAAACACACACAAAAAGGAAAAAGCCAGTGACAAAAAGAAGCACTAACAAAAGATGGAAGAAAAAATAGAAACTTTCAAGAATAAGCGGCCAGGCCGAGCCCAACGAGGAGACGGCGACAAAAGCATTGAATATTAAGAAAAAAAATGCGGACACTTGTCGCGACGCCAAATGCAATCACACGCTAAGAAAATCCAACCAAAAACATTCGTTCTTTCAAGTTGTGCGTCGAAGCCACAACTTGAGCTTTGTGAGTAGTTCGCAACGCGGACATGGAGCGCGGGCACCGTGACTCGATGTCCCCTACGGCGTCTGTCCCGGCGGCGCCCAGAAGCGCACGATCTCGCCGTAGTCGCCGTGACACAGCTCCTTCCAGCCCAGGACGTCCCAGCCATCCAAAGGGTAATCCCGGTGCACCGGCGGTGTGGGGCTGTGCACCCGGGCCAGGATGGCGTCCCGCTCGCCGGGCAAGATCTTGCCGGCTCGCAGGTCATCCAGCACGTGCTGCCGACGGCTTTCACGCTCGGAAATCACATCGCACGCAAGAGCGGTCCGCTGCTGGGCCGAGAAAGCACCGGCGGTGTTGTCGGTAGTGTTGTTGTTCTTGTTGTGGTTGTGATGAGTGCCGTTGTTGCTGGCATGGCCGTGCGTCCCGGACCCACAGCCCAGACCCGGGTGCTCGAGAATGTACTTGACGTAGCCAAAGGGCAGGTTCGGCAGCACGCGCGACAGCACGGCGGCGGCGCTGTTGGCTTCAGCAAACTGCAGGCCGTCCGGCTTTTCTGACTCGCAGACGGACTCGACTGGGGTCGCCGTCTGGCTGCTGCGGGCAGGCGCGAAATCGCCAAACACAATCTCGGTTGAGCGTGACGGCTGTTTCGTGTGTAGGTTTGTCGCAGTTGCTGCGCTAGCGTCGGCGGCCCGGGTGGGCAGGCTGACGGAAGAAGAACGAACGGAGGACGCTGCATCGCTGTTGCCGTTCTTCTGTTGGTGACTTCGGGGTGCCCCAACTGTGCTGTCCGTAGCAGCGGTGGGTTCCGCGGGGAAGCGGGACAACGGCGCAGCATTACCAGCAGCAAAACCACCCATTGTGGCGGCTGCGGCGGCGGTGGCGTGCGGGTCGAAAGCAAAGTCGACTGGGAAGTGCTGGACGAGAAAATTGATTGTCTTGTGCAGCAGCAGGCGGATGCCTGCCCCGGTCGGGCGCGCATAGCGGAATTGCGCGTGGGGATACGGGAGGCCATACATGTCGGCGTGCGCATCAGCGGTGTTGGGGAAAACCGCACCGTTCAGGCAGAACGCCAAAATCTTCTCCACGGAGTCCCAGGCGATCGCCCGCAGCGCTTGCTCAACGCCTGCCGTCTCCACGCGATCCAGCATGAACAAAAAGCCAGCCGTGAGGTTGGCGAGTGCTTTGTCCACGGCCTGGCCGGGTGGCGTGCCGGCCGTCACATCGTCCAACGGAAAGCCGTACAGGCTGCGAAGCGCCTGCATGGCCGCCTCCACCGTAATGTACGGATCGGTCAGGCGCATGTGAAACGCAAACACGGGCTGATTGAACGGCCCGTTGTGCATGCTGCCAGCCACATCGCTGCGCAGAAGTTGAGCAAGCGTATAGCTCTGCGTCAGAACGGTGCGGTGTCCCGTAAACACGGCACTCGATGGTGACGGAGGCGCGCCGGCTTGCCAAGATGGGTTCTGAGCGAAATGAAAAAACAGGTGGCAATCCGCCGTTTCCGGGCGGGCAAAGCTGTGTTGTAGCTGCTGCTGCAGATGATGGACTAATTGGACATCGATGCCGAGGACGCCGTCTCTGCCGTGCACGTCGCCGTTACCATAGCCCACCGACAGGGCAGCGCCGCCGGGGAAACTGTGCGGAGGAAGAAAAGGCGGCGACAGCATGGCCGACAACGACTCGCTGCGCTGCGCCATGATCAGACCGCTGTTCTGGCCGGGAAGGGGAAACGGGCCACCGTTGGGTTCGCCGTATGGGCCACCACCAGGTGCAACGTTGTCCGGTGACCGTGAACTGTGGAAGCTTCTAGGGGTGGAGGGGTTGAAAACGGGTGCCGAAGGTGTGTATCCATTTCCGTCAGCAACTTGGGGGGTGCCGGAAGGCGGCCCCTGCCATTCGCTCACGCCCATGTTCGGAGCACTGTACCCTATGTACTGTGAGGTAGCAAATAGGGCCGCCGGTGGCGGCGGCGGCGGCGGCGGCGGTGGTGGTGGTGGAGGAGGAGGGGCCATCTGGACATTGGGCGCCGGCGAGGTGTTGTTGGAGTCGTGGAACGCTCCGAAGGTAATGCTGCTGTTGCTGGGGTTGTTGAAATGAGCCGGATGGACGGGAAAGTGCGGTGGGTTGAAGATGGGCCGCGGCGGCGGGTGGCTGCCATGCGGCCGGGCAGCAGAACCGTTCCGAGCGTTTTGCTGCGGAGGGAAGACAAAATCAGGAGCTCCGTGGCCATGACCGTCGCCGTGCCCGTTTGTTGGCTGGCCCGTAGAAGGAGAGCCCGAAGGAACGCCGGCCGCCGCCGGTCTGCTCGAAACAAGGTGGCTTGGGGCGGGTGGGTTTGT
Organism: Niveomyces insectorum RCEF 264; assembly: GCA_001636815.1. Classification (NCBI taxonomy): domain Eukaryota; kingdom Fungi; phylum Ascomycota; class Sordariomycetes; order Hypocreales; family Cordycipitaceae; genus Niveomyces; species Niveomyces insectorum. The sequence goes on from AZHD01000021.1 coordinate 435,207, forward strand.
TTCGGCAGGTTTGGTAGTACTCGGGGTAGCAGCTGTGGGCGGATTCGCGACGGTAGCAGCTGTCGTGGACGGAGGCGGGTTCATCGAGACGGGCGACGAAGCCGACGTTTCTGTGTCGTTCTGTACGGTCTGGGGCGTACGGAACAGCGGCGGGGAGGAAGGCAGGTCGGATGGCGTGGCAGGCACGGCCGAAATGGTGTCTGATTTGGCGGCCGTTCCGGACGAAGGCGGCGTCTGTTCTTGGGCTTGCCCCGGCTCAGTCACCACCTCTTCGTTGTGTTCCTGCTTCTGCTCCTGTTGTTGTTTCTTTCGCTGCTCCAGCTCTTTCACCACTTCCTCTTGCTGCTGCTGCTGTTTCTCCTGCTCCTTCTGTTGCTGTTGCTGCTGCTGCTGTTTTTTCTCCTGCTCCCGTTGTTGCTTCTGCTGTCTCTGTTGCTGCTGTCTCTGGAGGAGCGGCAAGGGAATGACGGGCACGACGGCAGGCCGGACGTTCTTAGGGCGGCCGGCCGTTTGCGAGGGCTGTGTCTTATTGGCACCTGGCGCCATCTTGGCAAAGAAAGGAAGGTTTGTTTTCTCTTGCTATTCGGATTCGCGTTGCCGGCGTGTCGACTGCGATAAAAAAAGTTTGAAGAAGGAGAAAAGAAATGCCGCTTGACTGCGTTTTTTGCAACGTCAAGATAAGAAGACTGAAGGATAAGGCCTTGTTGGGATTAGCAAAAAGTTGAAGCACAAACGCGGCTGCAGGCAAACGCGGCAGGCAAACAATGGCAAACGACACCGAGAGGGAAGTGAATGGGCAGTGAAGCACAGGTCGTGCCTAGATCTCAGCGTGCCGTCAAACGGAGACCAACATAGATAGACTCTGCCGATCTTCGGCCTGGAGAAGGAGGAGAACCGCTGGGTCCGAGACAACAACAGAGAGCCCCAAAGTGAACGGGGAAATCTCGTGTCCTGAGGAGTGCAAACGATTAAGGTGACAGGAGAGGTAGGGCTGGTGGGAAGCGATGTCGGGTGTTCGGGGAGAAAAAAAAAGAAAGAAAGTTTGACGATTGAAAAACTCACCGACGAAGAAATAGTTGGCGATCCGGTTCAGAGAAGGAAGAAGAATAAAAATAAAGAAACAAGACCAGTGAATCACAAACGACATCAAACACGCTGCTCTGGCTTTGCCTCCTCCCAGGCGGGCGCGCGATTTGTGGAATAGGAGGAGGGAGAGAGGTGGGAAGAAAAAAAAGCAAAACGTAGAGAGAAGTGGAGGTCGAAAAGAACCGAACCAGACAAATGGGAAGCCAAAGCTTCTCTAGCCTGGATTGGTATGCGGGAAGGCACTCATCGCTGATTTTATCAGCTTCCCCCCCGCAAAGGACGAAAAGAAAAGAGAAGCACGAAGAATCAGAAAAAAAGTGGACCTTCCAATGGCAGTCACGTGTGATTATCTAAACATAGACCAAGTCGAACGACGAGCCCCTGAAAAGAGAAAACAAACAAAAAATAGACACACCCTTTCGTCAACAGGAAGTCAGAAAGGAAATACAAGAATAGCAAAACAACGATAGTTATTTTCGAGTTATCTACTGCACATAAATTAAAATAGAATCAGTGTGCGTTGTACGACTGCTATGTGATTTACGACGGCGGACTTGCCTTGTTCTTGGCGTCAGTAGAAACTTTGCTTGTGAAGGAGCAATCGACATTATCTTCTACAAAAGACGTATAAGCCTATCTGCTTAGAGTTTAATTTGTTAAGCTAAGCTCCCTGGGTTTTCCGTAGCGAGTGGCCTAAGACTGTTTATCTTAGTAGTAAAAACATACTGGCAGCAAAACCGATAAGCAGCTAAATTTATGATTTCTACGTCGGGCTTGATCGTTCTAGAATGAGCTTCGCTATGAAGCTATCTCAGGGTACAAAATTCTTCTGTAACTAGTTTGTCTTTTCTGATAGAGGCCTTCATTCAAGAATAAAAATGAAAAACGTCTGCCGCTAAAATATGTAATTCATCTTGATAAAGTAACGGCTTGGACGAGCTGCTCAGTTTATTCGCCGAGTCATTCAGACATCTCTTTTTTCAAGCGTTTGACTTGTTGATGTTCTGCTTCCTGTTTGTCTAGATTCCGAAAAGGTTTTTTTCACATTGCAAGATTTCTTATTCTGCTAAAACTAATCATCCGCTTCTTATTTACAATTCTTTAGACGAACAAATTGACGGAGACCCGAACCAGAGAAGCCTAGAGTTTAGAACTAAAATACTCAGATAAGCAAGAAATATAGCGATAAAAGAAATTTGGGCAAGAATCATAGCTGATGCATCTCGTTATTTCTGTATGTAGTGTTTCCCCCCAATTGGCACGCTTTCTATTTTTTTTTCTCTTCTGGATCTCGAACCGACTTCATCAAAGCCCGATTATTTCGGTGGTTTTTTCTCTTCATTAATTTTAAGTGGGCAGCTGGATGTCGTAAGGTTTCTTATTTTATTCTTGAGGGTAACATCAAAAAGGCAATACTTTGCTGTGCAGAAAAAAGAAAAGAAAAGAAAAAATAAAGGGTGAAGGGGGAGTCAAACTACACTTATTCTTCGTACAGCCAAACCAAAACTGTGCCCGCCGACTGTTTCCTGAATAAGCCACCTACGTGAAAATCTCAGAAAAGTTGAGAATCCGGCATTGATTTGGAGAAAACATAGGCAGCCAAATAAATTACGGCGTACCAACAAGCACCAGCTTCCGTTACAATATTTATTCCACTGCATTATTTGCTATTTCTATAAGCGTGCTTCTATCAAGCGATCCAGCGCTGTTTGTGCTATACCTCAACCATAAGCCCTCTCGCCTGCTTTGAGCCAAACCTGGTGGAGCCCGCCAACAGCATACCTTGGAATTTTGTTTCGTGCCTTCCAACCCATGCCTACTAAGACCACTCGTCGTCTGCGTGCGGCAAATAATCCTTATAACGATCAACGAATTCCCCTATTGTACACTTTGTGTTCAGTTCCAAGTGGACGGGTTTGACGCGACAAACGCACTCCAGGTCGATAAAGGCAATTCTGGCGTCGACCAGCAGTATGTTGGACAACCTGATATCGTCGTAACCAAGTCCGAAATTGGCAATGTCCTCGACCGCCGGCCTTAACCGTTGTTCGAATTCCTCGACCGTCAGGCGGGGTGGACTTTGCTGTCGCAACGTCCCTCCGGCAATGTAGGATAGGACCAGCGTGCGCTTGCCATCGCACCGCCCTTCGCCGTAGAGAGTGGGAATGCGTATTTCTTGTAGACACTGTAGTTCTTGGTACATGGCTTTCTCATTCTCAAATTCCCGCTTCTTCGACACCAGGTCTTTACGATCCACAAAGGGGTCTCTCAGTTTTTTCAGCACAACGCAGGGAGGCAGTGCGTAACGCGGCCACACCTTTCGGACGGCTCGCTGTATAAAAGATGGGAAAATCGGAAGCACCGAACGAATGAAACGATGCCAGCCCCCTTCGATAATGGTTGCGCGGAAGACGTGTGGGTACATCTTGTCGATAGGTTCCGCTAACGCTTTTATATAGCTTAGGCCAAGTCGAAACTGGAGTATGAGTAAGGATGAACGCCAACATTGAGTCCCGGTGGCTTGTGACAGTTTGACATACGTGGATTTGACGGGGGAATTTATACTCAAAGTCCTCCATTTTTTTGGCGGTTGTTGAGAGGTGTCTGATATTCGCTATCCGCGAGAAGATGGCCTAAAAAAAGGAAATACAAGGTGTTACTCGGGATGAGGACGAAAGCACGAAGGTTATGTTATACTTTATGGCCGCCTGGTTAAGGGATCTCGTTCTGGCTTAAATTTGCGGGGATTGGATCCCACGCGTCATAGGGGAATAGGATTTACTTCGCTTTTTACCGCCTTCCTCTTTAAAATCACCTGCCTCGAGCAATGATTCGTCGTCTATGTTTCTTTATGGCTGCAATTGAGTTATTCTCATAATCCGGGCAACGATGGCCCTGTGTTTTGTCTAGCTAACCTTACCTCGTGGGTGATTGTGAAAGAAAGAACTCGAACCTAAATGCGTTATAAGCGATGCAATTCTATCTTCTCTGGGTTCAACAATGGAGGTTTTTTGATTTTCAAGAGCACGAATTGTGAGCGGAGAACACGTAGACCTTTAGCTCTGTCGTCACTCTTGCCTCGCTACTTTGCTCTAGGTTCTCAGGTCGTATATTGTTGTTGTTGCTGTTGTGTATTTACAATTTTATTAGCTTTATTTTTTCAAGGCTCAGTTCTTCTATGCTTGTCCGTGGCATAGTACTTTGATTTGGGGATAGCTACGCCAGATAGTGATACGTTTTGTCAAGGCAACAAGCCTTCGATTTTAATCTGAAAGATATAACAATCATAAATAGATATCGCGTCTACAATAACAGTCTTTGATATCGTTTTCTCTTGCCAGACAACTAGGCCAATTATTCACCTTCACCTTCACCTTTGGAGTATCTTACGTGACTCTGAACCGACAGCCGGATGTTTTTTCTTTTTATTCTTAGGTGTACCTCCACTTCATGCAGCTGCCCCCGATATTTCATCGTGTCGTAGACAGCCTTTCCCTCGGCATCCAGCTTCGTTATTCGGCTCTCGTCAACCCAGTAAAGAGCACCCGTCGTCGCGTCGGTTGTCCGTGAATCGCCGTATGGGCTTGACGTCTGGCTGCCATGCACACGCCACGGCCGCAGACTATTGTAAAACACCTGCCCGTCCAGCGTCCAGGCCAGGGCCGGGGGGAGTTGAAACTGGCCGTTGTTGTCGCAAGGGGTGTGCACGCGCAATAGTGAGATGGACGTGTATCCATTTGCGCGTGTCTTGTCCCTGTTTGAAATCATTTTCGTACTGTCACTCGGGTTAGTTGAGTATGCGCAAAAACTCGCCGATGGGCGCTGCCATAATGTAGGGACCATAAAGGATATCGGGAAACTCGATAGATTAGGGTTGTGCTGTGTGCCATTTTGAAGGTGTAACAGATCAACGCATAAGAAAAACAGCGTTGAGAGAAACGAACAGGACCTTCACAGAGAGAAAGGTCAGCTCGCCTTACGATTCCACATTGTGTTCACCCGTTCATCGTGATACTGTTCGACTCTTGCTGGTCACCAATTGTTATTGGATTAAGCGGCGATTGGCTGCCTAGAACGATTCACGCATTTCTCATCGTTGAGTAGAAGCGCGTTAGTGGGTGTGACAGCGGGTAGTTAGCAAATAGTTAGCGCCAAGAACGCGGGGGCCACCCCTATTCCGGAAAGTGAGCCCCCTATCTCTCTGTGTCTCAACATACCAACCAAGATCATTACTTTCACAAGGCTGCTGTGAGCAGTCCCTCAGATTTTCTCGTCTATCTTGTACATTCAACAACAAGGAAAAAATTCACGACGCGCCAAAAATGGAGGATTTCGAGTACCGGTTTCCCCGTCAAGTCCAAGTAACGTCATATATCCTTCTTAATCACCCCCCATAGACTCGGCCTTTCATTTGTTTTATCCGTTATAAACCGTAGTACTCACATAAATAGTTTCGACTGGGACTGAGCTACATCAAGGCGCTGGCGGAACCCATCAACGAGATGTTTCCGCACGTCTTCCGGGCCACCCTTATCGAGACCGCCTGGCATCGCTTTGTCCGCGCGTTTCTACCCTCTTTTCCGTCTCTGGTGCAACGCGTGGTGCGAACACTCTGGCCGCGCTATGCACTGCCTGCCTGTGTCGTCCTTAAGAAGCTGCGCGACCCGTTTGCCGGGCGGAAACAGATCGTGTGTCTCAAGGACGAGTTCGCCAACGAGAAGGCCATGTACCAAAGGCTGGCGTTCTTACAAGGCAAAAGGATTCCCGTGCTGTACGGCGAAACGCGGTGCGACGGCAAGCGGACCCTGGCTCTGTCCTACATTCCGGGTGTGACGCCGGTTGCGCAAACACCGCCGCGTCTAACGGCCGAGGCGTTTGAAGAACGAATGCGCGCCGCCGTTGGAGACTTTTCAGAACGCGGACTGGAGCTGGACGACGTCAGCCTGCTGAACGTCATGCTGATAGACGACCGGATCATGTTTGTCGATCTGGAGCTTGTCTTCGAAGCGGATCCTGGCACCCTCCAATCGATTACCAAGAGCACTATCGCGGAGTTCACGAACCGCTACAAAAGTTATCTGCGGACGGCAGACAAGGAGTGGTTAGATGGAGGCATGTCCGAATTCGAACACGTGCAATGTTTTGAACACATGCAATGAAGCCGTTGGGGTCAAGAGATCGACAGAAAGAAAGGGTGAAAACCATAGTAAAGCACTCTCAAGAAGGGAACTGATAAGTATAAGACGCTGAAGTAGTACGTCCTTTAGCCCACTATGACAATGTAATGTCTTTTTCAGGGTATGGTGGTCTCGAATGGATGTTTTTTTGCCGGTTCAGCGGCCGACACGACCGTCTCACAAGAACATCTTCACCAAAATGATAATCTGTGAAGAGAAAGCAACTTCGATTCGCAGCGTGACGGGCGTGGTCGTTTGCGAATTGCCCTTCGGCTTCGGTTATACCTGCTGCCTGACGCGACTGTTAAAATCTTTCCCGAATTTGTTCATAACCAGGCATGAACCCAAAAGCAAGATTTTGAGATAGATTGGCTCCATAGAAATACCATACGTTGAGGCTCTTCGACGGCGAGATAGGTTGCCACCAACTGTCCTCCTAGGAGACTTGACCGTGAATAACTACAACGGACGATCCGCGTTCTCCTTTTGATAGCTTTGTCGCGCATAAAGACAAAGAAAAAAAATAACGGCTGAGAGTCTATTCCGTTCCTGGTTTGTACAACCCTTTGCCGGAATGGGGCGGGTTGAGGCATTGCGCTGTCGTGCATTTATCCATAGTGAGCTCTTTTTTTTTTCGGGAGCGGGCCAGGTCCATCGATGCCTTTTTTGCACGCCCCTTTTGTGTGCAAGCTCAAGCAATATATCATTTCATGGCCCGCCCACAGATAGTTCACCCCCGTAACGTTTACGATCATGGCCGTGGACGCGAAGCATCCGGGCCTATCAGAGAAAGTCAATTCTTCTTTACGAACCGGACGGGACGAGAGTATTGGGGAATTAATATAAATTTTCTGAGCAAGATCAGTAAAAAAGAAAAATGAAAGAAAAGGTACAGCGAAATAAGACTAGGTTAACGGGTAGACGATGATGGCATACAAATAGCCATAAAGAGCTGGACAAAGCTCTAGGGTGAGCTTTGTTTTCTTCGCACATTTTTCTCTTTGATCTAAACCATCGCCGTCTCTTTGAGTTTTAGTCTTTGTTCTGACATAGCTTTCCTGTTGATTTCGAGAGTCAGAAACAAAAAAAAAAAAACATGCTGTTTTCAAGACGATCTGCGGCTGCTGCTGCTGCTGCAGCTCTGGCCATCTGTAGGTCAACGGCTGTTGAGACTTTGCGCCCTCAAAACGACGAGAAGGCTAATGCGAGGTAGGCACGAAGACGGTGCTCGCCCAAGATGCCCCCATGACGGGGTCCTACTATGTCGACGCGCCGACGGGCATCAACTTCTCTGCCTGGTCCACGCCGGGCGGATCGGACGGCAACGGTGCCTTTGCGTTCGGCTACGTCCTGCCCGACACCGCCCTGCAAAACGATACGAACGAATACATTGGGCTGCTGGTAGGTTTTGTTTTTTTCTCCCATTCTACACGCGTATATCTTTGCTCACCATGACTTCCCCCCCGACAGCAATGCCAAACCATCAACACCACGCTGACGGGCTGGTGCGGCATTGCCCACGGCGGCCACATGCCCTCCGACCTGCTGCTCATGGCCTGGCCGTACCAGGGCCACGTCTACACGTCCTTCCGCTACGTCACCGACTACTTCATGCCGCTCCAATTCGGCGGGCCCAACGGCACCAACGGCACCTCCGCCGCGTTCCCGGCGCCCCGCCTGACCGTCATCCGCAGCACGGCGAACGCCACGGGGTATGAGATCGTTTACCGGTGCCAGAACTGCTTCTCGTGGCAGCAGGGCACCTACAACGAGACCGTGCACACGGCCACGGGCGACCCGGACAACGTGCTGGTGCTGGGCTTCGCGCAGGCCGCCAAGGGCCCGCTCAACCCGGCCTGCCCGGGCAACGACCTCACGTTTGGCTTCCACGACAACGGCTACGGCCAGTGGGGCGCCCCCGTGCAGAACGCGACGCGGGCGGCCTACGCGGCGTGGGCGAAGCTGGCCACGCAGGCGCCCAACGCGGGTGCCAACCTGACGGCGGCGAACTGCGCGGTGCCGGCGCCGCCCAAGACGACGGCGACAGCGGCACCCTCGTCGGTACTCACTGCCGCACGACGAGCAGTCATATCTCTGGCATAATAGAACACGTGTGGAGGGTTATCGATGATTAAGGGGGGGAGGGGGGGCAACGGGTTCGCAGATTCTAACGGTCAAATGTGCGTTAGCCCTGAACAAACGTGTGAACAGCTGAACTCAACATGGAATAAAAAAGAATAAAACGGATAGATATTTTGTTGAAAGAGTCTTTGAGAGAGCTGTATGGCGGATTCGGGTTCATTATCCTGGTTTGTCACAACCGTCGATGCAAGAGATTGGAAGATCGTATAGGGCACACTAGAGCCACCAGAAACAGATGCAATCGGCATCCTAGATTCGCTCTTCACTGAGCACATGACCTCGTTATATACGGCACTGTGCTTTTTGATTCTCGAAGAGGGCATTCTTTTTGTTATTCCTCATGGTAGGTACCGACGATGTTTGCAAGCAGAGATGGAACGTCGTGAAAGATCGTGTGAATAGGGTTCTCTCGTCCTCGTAGGATGTACGTCGACGTTGTTGATGAAATGAAGACGATGGCGAGGACAAGGACATATAGTAGAGCGTGTGCTTCTGTTATCTGGCAACGATGAGGCCATTATTACGGCATCACTCTGGACGGACTGCGTTTGTTAGCACGGTGACAGGCGTTCGGTACGCTCCTTTTTCCCTCATGACCAGCCATTCACTTGCTGGCTTGCCCCAACAAAATGAACACCCATCGGTCCCCCTTTTTATTGTGAAAGATTTTTTTTGCTTTGGACCGCGTCCGCTTTGTTTACGCGTCCTTCACCGGTAGATGCTTGCCCTATACCGCCCACAAATCGGTCCTTTTTTATTCAATTTTTTTTCTTTCAAGAGAGAGTATTCACTTTTGTATTCTCTTTCTCTGATTTCTGGTTCCCTTTATTTATAGTCTTCAGCTTGCTTTTCTCTTCTTCATCCCTTCTTCATCTTCTCTTCCTTCTTCGTCTTCTCTTCCTCATCCCTTCTACCTTCTTCATCTTTTCATCCTTTTCCTTCGATCAAGCTTTTCGTCGAAGCACAGCGTCAACGTTTGCTTCCTTTGATATACAACAAAATAAGAAAAGAAGACGAAGTACGTTCAGATTGTGACATATTCTCTTCCCATCGACGCTGATGCTGACTATGTTGAGAAAGGAGAGCAGGAGAGATTTGGTCTGACTCGTTGAACAACGATCCTGCGATACAACAACAAGAACAATCGAAACCACACCATGACGACGGTGTTGCCCACTCTCCGCGAGACGGCGGCATCTGGGCCGTCCGTCGATCGGTGGACCTACGCCTTTCTTGCTCTCTTTGGCTGGCGGTACATCCGCCAGATTGTGCACTTGGTGTCGTTTTGGGCGCTGTACAAACCGGCCGAGCCGGCCGCCGAGCCCACGCTCACGAGCGGCGACGCCACGGTGATCGTGCCGACCGTCGACCCGGGCAACGCCATGTTTGGCGCCTGCCTCACCACGGCCTGCCGCAACCGGCCGAGCCGGGTCCTCGTCGTCACGGCCGGCGAAACGCTGCGGCGCCTGACGGAGGCCTCCGTGGACGAGCTTCGTCCGAGCCTGCCGGCCTAGTGTGCCGACACGCCGATCGAGGTCCTCGTCAGCACGACCGCCAACAAGCGCGCCCAGGTCGTCCGGGCCGTGCAGGCCACGACGAGCCGCATCGTGGTCCTGATGGACGACCACGTGCTCTGGCCGGACACCTTTCTGCGGTACGCCCTGGCCGCCTTCGACGCCGACAGCCGCGTCGGGCTCGTCGGCACGAACAAGCGCGTCATCCGCCGCCCGACCGCGGGCGCGTCCCTCTGGGAGCGCCACCTGAATTTGATCCAGTGCCTGTACCTCGAGCGCCACAACTTTGAGATCCGCGCGAGCAACGCCGTCGACGGCGGCGTCTTTGTGGTGTCGGGCCGCACCTCGCTCCTCCGGACCGAGATCGTCGCCGACCCGGCGTTTTGCGCGGGCTACCTCAACGACCACATTTTCTTCGGCCGCGTGGGCCCGCTCTCCGTCGACGACGACAACTTTGTGACGCGCTGGTGCGTCGCCCATGGCTGGAAGATCAAGATCCAGTACCGGCCCGAGACGCTCATCACGACCGACCTGGGCAGCCTCAGCAAGTTCACGGGCGGCCTGATCCGCTGGGTGCGCACGACGTGGCGCTCCAACGCGATGAGCCTCGTGCACTGGCACGTCTGGCGCGCCCAGCCCTGGAGCGTGTACGCGGTGTACCTGACGCTGTTCACCAATTTTGCCCTCTTTTACGACCCCCTCTTGCTCTACGCGTTCTACCGGTCGGGCTTCGTGCAGCCGGGAGCCCTCCTCCCGCGCCCGCAGCAGGGGACCGTGGCTCCGCAGCAGGTGCTCGGCTAGGATTCGCAGCACCCTGACGGCAGCACGACCCCGGCTGTGGCCGCCACAGCGGCGCCCCGGCTCCTCGCGTTTGTCCCGCTCGTGCTCTGGATGCTAGCGTTCAAGATGGTGAAGCCCTTTGCCTACTTCTACCGCCACCCGCAGGACCTCGTCCTCGTGCCCGGCTACTTTCTGTTCACCTGGTTTCACTCGTTGATCAAGCTGTGCGGTCTTCTGACCGTCCACAACGGCAAATGGGAAGGGCGCGACCTGGACGCCATCAACAAAGCCATTAAAATGCAGGTCAAAGAGGAGGAGGACGACGACGAATAAGTCGTTGACATACCCTTGGACCACGAACGTTTTCTGCTTCGAAATGGCACAAGGTGAACAGACAGGGTGAACGAACAAGACGCACAGGAAGCAACGTGCTCGTGCAGTTTTTTGGTAGCGGGAAGACTTCGTCGAGTGCACCCCCGATAAAAGGGAGGTGGAAACGAAAGAAAAACAAGGGAAAAACCAAAAAAAGGCGGCGATCTGTAACGATTCTCTACTCAATGGACATCAACGGATAGGAATGGCAAAAAGGCCTGTGTGTAAAGGAAGTGTGTAGGGACAAGGCCAACCACTGGGACGAAGTGCTTCTGTAACGAAGAAAATATGTAGCCAAAAAACAAAAAAACAATAAATTGAGATGTTTGGACAAAAGCTTTAGCTATTTTTCTTTTTCACTTCACCATGTAACATAATCAATTTCCAAGACCACCAGTAACGACATGGCCAGAATAGCAGGACTCTTGGCTTTGTATCGTGGCCAGATATTTCTGTAAAGTGGTATTCACGTAGGACAACAAGCGGTCTGGCCACTACCATTGCGAAATGCTCAACAAAAACTTGTAGTCCAGAATAGTCGGAATAATCCTTCTTCCATTGTCTCTCTGCGAATTACCCTACCCTGTGTCTCTTCTATAGCATGGGAAGACGAGTCTGAATGCTGAATGGATTTTGACTACAGAAACTCCACGAAACGGGCACATCTGACCTCGCGGTGAAGAAGCCCAACACAATGGTCTTTCTCCTGGCCTCGTTCATACAAGCAGAGCCTGCTCTCTCGAGCGTTCTTTGTACCACTTTGCGTTTCTTTGTTCGTGAATAGGGTCAATGGAGCTGACTGAATTTGAAACTTTGTATACAGGCAAAACGCCCCGAGAATTGCAAGACGCTGGGCAGTATGTTCTTTGCCAGCAAAACGCGACCGGTTTGGAAAGCAAAAGAGACGCAAAAAAAGAAAGAAAAAATGAAGGAAAGAAAAGACAAAGGAGGCAATGGGAGGCAATTCAATGCTTTCAGCGAGGCCAGGGCGTGGTGTTGCGCAGAGCAGACTACGCTAAAAAGTCGATATTGAACCGCTATAATTCCCCCATTTCAACGTTTTCCATCACATTCTCAGCCCCAACAGACCCAACTCGATCGAAGCATCGCATAAACCGCAACCGTCGAGTCTTCCGCTTGATCCATGCTATAGAATCAAACACACGGTATAACGCTGCCTCGCCCTTCATACACTGCTATAGCTAGACGATGCTAATTGATTCTCTATAACAGATTTGCTTCGACTGACCGAATCTTCCTCGTCTCCTCCCTATCTCGTCCCTATGGAGCAGTTCACACATCACATCGAAACCACAAAAATAAACGCGTCCGAACAGCATCGATGGACCGAGAAACGTGGAGACGAGTGGACTGCAGGGTGGACGGCGTCGCCTTGTTTCGGTGAACTCGTCGCTAAAGAGCGTTAGCGATGGCCGCTATATCTAGGGCTGGAGCTGGACCGTCGATCCGGGGCACGTTTAAAGCTCAAAGATTTGTTGCAACACTTGATGGGGGGTGGTTGACAGCACACGATGTCTGTGGTGACCCGGTCCCACGTCTCTCCGATGCTGTGTCTGTAAAGGGCGGCGTTCCCCCGACCAACAGAACAATCAACGAATCGAGAACTCAAAAAAAGGAAGCAAGGCCAAACGATCATGTCTCGGCAGCTTGCGTCGGGCCGCCTCGTACCTGCGTGTGTCTGCCGGTAGCCGTGTTGAAGGGACGCAAGATCGCCTGCCCGAGGGGGATGCTACCCATGCCGGTATCGACTTGTGCGGGTCGAATGCCTTCCATTCTGTGTCCCTAGTTCGCGTCGTTGTCTGGACCGACAATTTTGGCTTGCTGACACTATTATCTTTTTTTCTTCTCACAGTGCACAGTCCGATCCCGATAGTCAAAACATGTAGGGCCACCATTTTCTGAAGCCGGGAGGCTCGGCATGCGGATCACGCAGTACGGTATGCTGCCGCTATCAAGCAGCCATCCGCGTGCGTGCACGGTTCGGACCAAGGCCCGCAGCGACAAGTCTCACGAACAAGCACGGAGCATCTACATGCGTCGGAACGGACGACCACCTCGGCAGGGGCCCCCCCAACTTGCCGCTGCTGCCCCCATGCGTGCCTTGTCTGTCGAGCCAGTTCGTGCTCGCGGTCGTTTTAATTGTCGGCCATGAATACCACAGGCGGAGCCAAATGCACACGGGCGAGATAGCTGGTCTCCTGCCATTAATTTTGCAGTACCCTGGCCAGGAAATAAACAGACCGAAATTTCTGATCAAACACAACCATGATAATTATCTTTGAGGATTTCCCCGAAAGGATTGGGCAGTTGCTTCAACAAGACGAGGACCGCGCCGGCGACACCGCGCCAGAAGCCCGCATGGTCGTACCCGTACGATAGAATAACGACTGCAGACACATTCGCGGTCCACGCTCTTGTTTCTGACGGGTTGGTACGTTCTTTGACCGCCTCTGTTCACGGCGATGCATGACGCTGTCTGCCAGCTGTTTTGGACGTAGGCCGGCTGTTCCATTTTATTGTTGCTCGCCGTTTATTTATGTACCTTGGCTATCTCAATGTCGACAGGAGCATCTTCCACAACCAAGACAGAGCATGACACGCAGTCAACCTCTCAACGATCCATTGATGAGAGTTAAGATGTTCCGAGTACGAAATAAAAATATTAGGGCTAGTTGTTCGATCGCAACGAGGCAAGGAAGATGAAAGAAAGTGAGAATACATTTTTACAAGCCCGTAGACGCCTGATTCAGGACAACACAATCTTTCTCTGGCGGGAAGCTGAGACCAATCAACCACCTACCTTCCTTGTTAACCACCCGTGCTTCCAGAAAGAAGAAGGGACGCGGCTGAGGCTGAAGCCTTGAGGGTTGTTGTGGCAGAATGTCAGTTCCTTAAGAATAGGGGTCGTTGTTTCCCACGAATCGTGCTCAGTAAACAAAAACATTGAATATCGCGAGATTGGGTCTCCCATGATTTTTGTTGGCGGCCACACCTTTTTTGCCCACTCCCGCGGCGTCAGTCTTACTATCAACATTCGTTTACTTACGCAACAGGATCCAGCACCGCTGTTGCATCCATTCGTTTTGTTTTTGTTCTTGTTGTCTTTTTTTCTTTTTTTTTTAAAAAAGAGTTGGTCGCTTAAAATCCAGTCATCCTTTTCAATCCTTTTTAAAGATGCGGTCTCAAGCTTTGCTTACGATCCTCCTCGCCGCTGCGTCGCCGGCCGTCATCGATGCCTATCCCGGCTTCCACAAAGCGTGGGCCGCCATCCGGCAGCGCGGCAGTGCCAGCACGGCGCGCTCGACAACCCTCCTCGGCGACTTGGCCCGGCACGGCGCCACGTCGCCCGCCGGTGCGGCCATCCAGGCCATTCTCCAGGGCGACGCGCCCGCCCAGGTCGACGACAGCGAGACCTACACGCCGCCGGCCGGCGGCGTCCACGCCCTCGCCTGCCGCCGCGACACCTGCTGCGTCTGGAGCCACCTCGTGCCCCGCATGGTGACCGCCTTCACCGACGCCGACGGCCACCGCTGCTCGTCGCTGGCCCGCGAGGCCATCCGCATCGGGTTCCACGACGCGGGCGCCTAGAACACGTCCATGCCCGTGCTGGCCTCGGCCCTCGAACGCAACATCGGCTGCGGCGGCGCCGACGGCTCGATCCTGTTGACGCCGGGCGAGTTTGAGCGCTCCGAGAACCGCGGCATGCAAGATGTCGGCCAGCTGCTGCGCACCTGGTACCACGACGTGAACCACGCAGCGAACGTGGCGGCAGCGGCGGCCGCTGCTGCTGCCGCAGCCGCTCCTGCTGCCCGTGCCGAGCCTGCTAGTCCTGGCGGCAACGACACAGAAACCGACACAGACAACGACGCCGACGAGATCCTACCCGCCGCGACCATCTCCATGGCCGACCTCATCCAGGTGGCCGCCTTGGTCGCCACGGTGACGTGCCCCGGCGGACCGCGCATCCGTGCCTTTGTCGGCCGCCACGACGTCGATGCCAGCATTCCGCCGCCGGTCCGTGGCCTGCTGCCGCCGCCCACATCGGATGCCGCACACCTCTTCGACGTGTTTGACGCCAAGACCCTCTCGGCCGCCGACCTGGTGGCGCTCGTGGGCGCGCACACGGTGTCGCGCCAGTTCTTCACCGACGCGCCGCACGCGGGCGAGCCGCAGGACACGACGGACGGGGTCTTTGACACGCGCTTCTACGCCGAGACGGCGGCGGCCGACGCGCCGTCACAGGTGTTCCGGTTTCACTCGGACTTGTCGCTGGCAACGGACGCAGCGACAAAGCCACTCTGGGACACGTTTGCCGAGGACAATGCACACCGAACATGGTTGGAGGTAACCATTTCGTTTTGTATTTCCGAGTGTTCTATCTACTCTTTTTTTCTCGTGACATGGCGAAACTAACCAACCCAGGCCTACGCGCCAGCATACTTTCGGCTGGGTTTGCTCGGCGTACAGAACCTCAACGAATTGACCGACTGCAGCGGCATCCTTCCGTCGACAAAGGCGATTTGACGAGGATGGGAAAGATGGGTTACGCTGGCAAAAGGAAAAAGCCGCCCTTCTCACGGAGATTGGTAGAAAGAGACACCGACCGAGTATGACAACAGATGTAGTCCTGGCAATTATCAGCAAACAGACAACTTTTATAGCATCAATAACCAGAAGCAAACATTATTATTATAATAAGAATCCGACAAAAAATATGACCCCAGGAGAAAACGCAAATCCGCCCATACATCGACAACGATCGTTAAGAGCATGACGTGGCGGCATTTCTTGCAAAGATGCCTCTCCGCTTCTTTTCTGAATAAATTTCATTTAAAAGCCAAGACTGTAAACCATAAGTCAAAACAAGAAAGAGAAAAAAAAAGAAAATAATAATAATGCGCACGTGAAAAGACCCCTTCCAGGTTTTCCCACATCAGGCCAGACGAGGGCGGTTATGGCCTGATCGGGAACGACCGCAGAATCGCCAGTCGCATCAGGCAAGGCTGCTGGTCGGCCATATCCCAAACGACTGCACAGCAACCTCACACCACTTTTTGGTAGAAGCGGGAAACATAAAATGCGCATCCTTTGTAGAATCCCTGAACGTAGTAATAGGAGTGCCATATGTTTGATGTCGTCATTCTATCTTTTGTGAATTTTTTTGTCTTGTAATCGCCTTTATCTTCGTGACCATTCGCCGTTTCTTCAGATTCCCAGCGACTATTATTTGTTTCCTTGTCTGTACAAGCAACCAGACCGGAAACTTTTCCCTTTTCTTTCAAACAAAAATTCTTTCATCGCCTCCGCGCAATACACTCGTCACCATGCAGGCCCGCAAAGTCGAGATGCAGCACATCGACCGCAAGGCCCTCTACACGGACCTGGAGGCGCGCATCCACTATTTGCACAGCTTCCTTGATTTTGGCAGCGGTAGGTTCGAGAGGGAAGAAGAAGACGACGACGACATGACATCGCTAACAGAACGGGGATCACCGCTTAGCCGACATTGAACACCTCGCCGCCGGCGCCAAGTACATCAAGGTCCTCATCCCGGCCGTCACCAACATTGTCTACCGCAAGCTGCTCCAGTACGACATCACCGCGCGCGCGTTCTACACGCGCTCCACCGCCCTCGAGGGCGACGGCACCCACGGCGCGGGCGCCCTGCCGCCGCTCGACGAGGACGCGCCCCAGATCCGCCACCGCAAGCGCTTTCTCCGCGCCTACCTCGCCGCCCTCTGCACCGACCCGGCCGAGATGTCCTTCTGGGCCTACCTCGACAAGGTCGGCATGATGCACGTCGGCCTCGGCCGCGCCCACCCGCTGCACGTCGAGTATGTCCACGTGGGCATGACGCTCGCGCTCATCCAGGACGTGCTGACCGAGGCCCTGCTGGGCCACCCGCGCCTGTCCATGGCGCGCAAGGTCGGCCTGATCAAGGCGCTCGGCAAGGTGCTGTGGATCCAGAACGACCTGTTCGCCAAGTGGTACGTGCGCGACGGCGAGGAGTACACGGACGGCGTGGACTACGCGCCGGCGCTGGCCGACAAGGAAGGGTACCTGCACGGGAAAAAGGTGCTGCACGACGAGGACCTGGACGGCGGGGAGGAAGGTGGTGGCGGCGGCGGGGACGACGACGACGCCGGCACGGTCAAAGGGGAGGAGAACGACGGCGAGAAGACGGAGGCCCAGGAGGCGGCGGCGGCGGCGGCAACAAGGAAACCGGGCGCAGTGCCGGCGGGCGTGTGTCCCTTTGCCGGCATGTCCGAAACCATGGGTGGCCTGTCGGTCTCGCCAGCAGCCACCGTTGGCGAACACAAGTGAGAAAAGGGTAAAGTTTTTTGCTTTGTTGAAAATTGTATTTTTTTTCTCTTTAGGGTCGTCGCATTTTTTTGGTTGCTTTCGCATGGTGGTTTGGTTTGCATGGCGTATTACACACCTCTTTTTTCTTGCTGTATCAAAGTAAGCTTTTGTTGTCTATTGTCCCAATGCATACTCCATTCGTATAGCACATTTTTTCCTTTTCTTTTTATGGCTGCTCTTTTGAGAAAGCAGTTTCTCCAACATTCACTGTCTTCACGCCCGTCCGTCACGCCGTCACGCCGTCTTGCCCAACTCCGTGGCCCGCGTCGTGGCCGCCTCCACCGCCTTGCCCACAATCTCGGCGAACCCGTCCTTCTCCAGGCTGACGAGCGCCGCGTGCGTCGTGCCGTTGGGGCTCGTCACGTTCTTGCGTAGCTGGCCCGCGTCGTCGCTCGACTCGACCAGCATCTTGCCGGCGCCCAGGCACGTCTGCTTGGCCAGCCGGCTCGCCTGCTCGCGCGGCAGGCCCAGCGCCGTCGCGCGGTCAATGAGGTGCTCGACCATGGCGAAAAAGTACGCAGGGCCGGAGCCTGGATTGTTAGTAAGACAAAAAAAATAAAAAATAAATAAACATAAACGCTTCTGCTTGGGGAAATTTCCCGTACCTGACAACCCCGTTACGACGTCCAGGAGCTCCTCCTTGTCCACCCACTCGGCCGCCTTGCTCACGCTCTGCAGCAGCGCCGTCGCCAGCTGCCGCTCCGTCGTCGTGATGGCGCCGTCCCCGGCCGGCGCGTACAGCCCGGCCGCGCCCTCGCCCACGAGCGCCGGCGTGCCGTCGTCGTCCACGCGCGCAGGCTCTGCAGCGTGATGCCCGCCGCGATCGAGACAACCAGGGGCAAGGCGGACGCCGTCTCGCCGGCGGGCCCCCACGCCGCCACGAGGTCCCCACACGCCGTCTGCGCCACCTGCGGCTTGACGGCGAGCACCACGAGGTCGGCCCCGCGGGCGGCGGCGCCGTTGTCCGTGGTCGTGTGCACGCCCCGCTCGGCCAGCTTCGTGCGGTTGGGTTCGTACGGCTCGGCCACGGTGATGTGGGTGGGCGGGATGCCGCGGGCGAGCAAGCCACCGATGATGGCGCCGGCCATGTTGCCGCCGCCGATGAAGGCGAGCTTGGCCGTGTCGATGGACGCCATTTTTTCCTTTCCTTCTTTCTTTCTATGTATTTTCTTCGTTTCGGGTTCTTCTTTGTTATACCAAATTGACCGTATGTTGCAATTGGCCTATGTACGTCGAGAATCCACAGGATTTCTGACGTGGAATTGGGCAGACGATAAGTCCCTTCCCCCCCATATTGCCCATTTAGCTCATTTCCACTTTCGGGCATGATGTTGAAATTATTACATAATACGACCCGAACAGGCCCTCGATCTCGGCCTCGACGCCTTTTGCGGATGCTTCTTCCAAGCAATATGCGCTCACAGTTGCAACTTCTACGATTGGGTCTCTTTTTTTCTACGTCAGGGAGAACGGCTTCACAGATTCTGGACGTCGGTTGACGATACATGAACGACTGGAGTTGCCGTTCGTGTTGCCTTCGTCAATCCATCTTTTGTGGTGAACGGCGAGGTGGAAATATGTCCTTGAACGGAATTATAGAGGCGAAACAAGGGCAAAATCATAAAGTCAATCACACATGCCAAGAAATGAGACCGAATTGGCCGGACAATCACAATGCCTTCGCTGTTCTCTTTTCTGTTTTCGTTTTCGCCAAAGACAGCACAAGTCCCACGCGCACATGCCAAAACACAAGTCGTCCGCCGTCCTTACACCTTCATCTCGGTCAGGCCGTCCTTCCAGAAGACGAAATACGGGGTCTCACCGTCCTCGCGGTAGTTGAGCAGGGCGACCCTGGAAAGAGTTAGCACGGCGTGCCTCCGGGAGCAGAGGGCAGAGGGCACCGGGACAAGAAGACAAAAAAGCAGAACAAAAACACGTACATGCCGTCCGGGTTCATCGACTCGCCGGTGTAAAACTCAAAGTCTTTGAAGTTGGGCAGGAGCTTCTCCTTGACGTAGGTCTGGGCGCCCGTCTCGAACTCCTTGATCTCCTCCGCGCTCTTGCCGGCCTGCTGCATCTTCTCCTTGACGGCCTTGAGGTAGCCCTTGAGGTACGCCAGGTACGACTTCTTGTCGAAGGAGGTGGACTGCAGGCGGAAGGCGTGCACGACGTTGTTGGCGCGCACGGCCTGGTCGTCGACGTCCTCCTCGGCCTCCTCCGCGGAGGCGTTGGCGCCGGTGTCTGGCGCAGGTTAGGGCACTGTACTACGACCAGAAAACAGGCGAGACTAGAAAGGAGCTGGACGTACCAACGTTGACGGCGCCGATGGTGATCATGGCGCAGTTGACCTCGTAGATAATAGGCTTCTTGTCGTCGCCTTTGGCGAGGTTTGTCACGTCGAACGAGTCCGAGAAGAGCTCGTCGTCGGTGATGATGTCCTGCAGACGAACGCACGTTAGCTACATGTGCAAAATTGTAGAACATTCGCAAGCTGTACAATAAAAAAAAAGACAAGCTTCCTGATCGGGTCCGCAAGTCGCAACCAAAAACACAGGCAACACATTCAACGGCCATGTCTGTATGCGCACCTTGTAGATAATCATGTTGACGGTGTTTTTGGAGGTGGAACAGGGGAAAAAAAATGCTGCAAACCGCACCAGAAAAAAAGGAAAAGAAAGGACGAAGAAAAGGAAGTATGCAAAGCGCCTCTTTGCGTGGAGATTTAGAGAGAAAAAAACAGAAAAACGGCAACCCGAATTCTATCCTCCCATCGACCGCGAAAAAAATAGAGGGGCAAAAGCGATGAAAAAATAAAAACCCAAAAAAAGACAGACAGAGAAAAAAGTGGGCATAGGATTGGCCCAGCCATTATTTTGGCGGGGTAGGTACCATCTCGCGTAGATCTGCATAGTTAATGTACTTTCTTCATGCTGTGCAGGACGGCCTTGGGCAGCAGCAACCAAGTCCAGCCAATCATGGTGCTAGATCGCCTCAGGCGCCCCTTTGGCCCTTCTGCCTTAGGCATGACTCGATAAAAGCATATTATGTCAGCGCGGACTGCTTATGTCCGAAACTGAAGCGATATTGACCGGCGGTGGCGACAAGAGATGTCTCCATTCTGACCCCCAATATCACGACGTCGTAATCTGTAGGAGTGTTTCCCGCGAGAAATAGGATGTGCTTAGAAAGATAAATGCCTCCTAACTGCTGTTTCCTCAGCAGACAGCTGTGAAAGGGCTGTAAGCGAGGGAGCACAATGGTTCGACGTGGCGTGGCAACCCTGTTCACGGAAAAGAGGGAGTAAAAAGTTGTAATCAACGTCAAATAACGGTCGTCCCAGGTGTAAGTGGTCCCCGGCCCTGCCAACAAGGAGATACGCGGAGACACGCGGAGACAAAAAGGCCCTGTCGGACAGTTCGGCTGGTCCGCTGCTAGGAAAAAACACTTGGGAGCAGCACCTTTTGCCTTGCCCCACTTAAAATGCGGCCACTAAATTGCCTGTCGTCTCGCCTTCTCGTCTCTTTTTATCTTCCCATTTTTCAGGCTGATCCTTTTTCCTTTTTCATTCTCTTTTTGGCTTCTTGATCATTCACGACACACCGTTCACTCCTTTTTTTTGTTTGTTCTTGCTCACCTCTGCAGACCATTTTTGCCAATTCCTGTTACCTTCTCCTTTTTCTTCTCCCGTCACCTACACCGATAAACAGGGGCGTCGCCCGACCAGACTCGACGCAACGGCCGACCGATCGCGCTAACCAAATCACCACCAAAAACGCCCCCCAAAACGCGCCTCGTCTCTTGTCGTCCCTTTTTTCCATCTCGTTTTCCTCTCCTGATTTTTTGCTGTCGGCTTTCTTACTTCCCGACTTACGATCCCCCTTTATTACTTCTTTTTGTCCTTTTCTTTTTGCTTCTCTTCTGTTCATTTGTTTCTTTCGTTTTCACTTTTGACACGTCTCGCGGTATCCATTGTCTAGACTTTGTCCACTCTTTATTTTCTGTCGATACGGCTCTCATCTTCTGACGACATCGATCCTACGTGCCACGTCCTTTTTCTCGAAACGCGAAGTTTTTTTGTCCACCGAGCTCCTTCTTATCCGCATGGTAGCCGCCATGGCCAACGCCACTGTCGCCGGCGACATGCCGCCGCTGCCGGCCTACACGCTGCAGCCCATGCCGGACCTGCTGCCCTTCATTTCCGATTTCTGGCTCACCCTCGTCCTGCCCCACATCTTCTACTGGATCGTCTCCTTTGTGTTCCATCTGATCGATGCCTACGACCTCTTCCCGAACTACCGCCTGCACACCCCCGAGGAGATCACCGCGCGCAACCACGCCTCGCGCACCGAGGTCGCCCGCGACGTCCTGGTCGAGCAGGTCATCCAGATCGTCTCCTCGGCGCTGCTGACGCTGACCGAGCCCGTGCCCATGGTCGGCCGCACCGACTACGACGTCGCCGTCTGGGCCCAGCGCATCCGCCGCGCCCAGCGCGCCCTGCCCACGCTGCTGGGCCTGCTGGGCCTCAACGCCGCCGCGCTCGCCAAGAGCGTCGCCCCGTCGCACCCGCTGCTGGCCGGCGCGCTATCCGGCGGCCACTACCCCTTCTTGACGACCACGGTCACGACGGCCGCCCTTGACGCCGCCGCTGCTGCCAGCGGCAGCGGCAGCGGTCCCGCAGCCGCGGCCGCGGCGGCGTTGACCCACGTGCCCGCGTTTGCCGCCTGGGAGCTGTTGCTGGCCAAGGCCCTCTACTGGGTGGTCCTGCCGACGGCGCAGTTCTGGTTCGCCGTTGGCTTCATGGACGCGTGGCAGTACTTTTGGCACCGTCTGATGCACGTCAACAAGTGGATGTATGGTAGGTCGTCTCTCTCTCCCGTTCCTCCTCCTCTCCTTTTTCGTTTTCCTGGTCTAATGCCACCCTAGTGCACTGGCACTCCCGCCACCACCGCCTGTACGTACCGTACGCGTACGGCGCGCTCTACAACCACCCCGTCGAGGGCTTCGTGCTCGACACCGCCGGCGCCGGCCTGGCGTACAAAGTCGCGTGCTTGTCGCCGCGCATGGGCATGTTCTTTTTCGTCTTCAGCACGGTCAAGACGGTCGACGACCACTGCGGCTACGCGCTGCCGTGGGACCCGCTGCAGCGCATCACGAGCAACAACGCCGCCTACCACGACATCCACCACCAAAGCTGGGGCATCAAGACGAACTTTTCGCAGCCCTTTTTCACCTTTTGGGACCGCCTGTTGGGCACCATGTGGCAGGGCGACACACAGCTGCGGTACGCCCGCGACCGGGACAATGCCGCCAAAAAGGTGGCCGGCAGCGCTGCGAATGCAGCGAATGCGGCCAATACGGCGAATACGGCGAATACGGCAAGTGCAGGCGAAAAGGCGGCACCGGTGTTGTCCACACCGGCAGGCGCCGCCGCAAAGCCGGCCCGATCGCCGCGGGCAGCAAAGTCCAGGAAGGCGTAAAGAGGGATACGATGCTCTCTTCTTTTCTCGAAGAAAAGGCCTTCTTTTTTTTTTTTTTTTTTTTCGCAACTTTTATGTACTTTTTTTGTCCCCATTTTCTTTTTTTCATCTGACCTCCTTTTTCAGGATTAATAATGTACGCAAAACTTATGGGCTAGTGGTCTTCTTTTAATGTTCGGCATTGGGCAGGCGTTTCTTCTTTTTCTTCTTTTTAATAATTGTTTTTTCCCCCCTTTTTTTTTGTGGTGGATATCATATACTACTTTTAATGCGGTTTTGGGGATACGGAACCCGTTTTTTTGTTTTTCTTCTCTTCTGGCTTGCTTGATGCAGCACGGCACAGTAGGTGCCCACTTTGCCCACGAGACAAGGATTTTTTTGGTCGACACGAGCACATGTTTTCGAGGCTCGTGGGCTCAACGAAAGAAAAGTCAATTGAAACTAAACATAGAAAAGAGAAGCAACGCAGCTCGGTTTCACGATGATTTGTTTGGGGAATCGCGCATTGCCCTTGGGATGCAGTGAACGAACGGATCGGCAGGCTAGGGAGCCAAATACTGCCAACATGCGATTGGGATGGTGGTATGATTGATGGCTGTTCCCCCATCCCATGATCTGCTTCATATAATCCTTCCGTACGACGCCTGTCGGTCTTCTCCTTGTTCTCCCTTGATAATGCCGGGTTCTCGTCGCACAAAATGGACGGCTTGCTGCAGTGATTAAAATTCGACGGACCGGCAAAACGACGGGGCCCGTTCGATGACGTGTGAAGGATAGATGTGTACGGAGTATGCATGCCGTTGCTTGTCCTACAGGAGAAAAACGGGTGGGAGCGCACGCTGGCTTTGGTTTCTTTCCGATCGCACGATGTGGCACAAAAGGGTCATCGACGACAACGGCGGTTCCTATCAAGACTCTCTGCCGGCAGCGTGCCAACCGTCGGCTGTGCAGCCTTGCCGTGACGGTGAACTTCGACGGCATCTACCAGATAGCCGCAGTTACGAGTACGATATGTAAGCAATACTTCGTACAATTGAAGAAAGACAGAGTTCAGTGGAAAGCTAAGCACTAAAAAATAAGCCGACTTCGTTCAGGGGAACCGCTCCACTTTATCATTTCACAATCCGGATATTTTGTACTATGGAGGAGACGGACTCACGTTTTCCGAGTTTCTTTCTTTTTCTTCCTTTTTTTTTCTCTTCTTCTCCTTTTTTTTTCTCCCCTTCATGTCGTGTTCTGCTCTTGTTCCCACGACAGGTGATAATCACGAAGATACCGGCCCGTTCTCTGAAACTGAGCAACAAGGGGCGAAACGTAGGAGGGCCGCTGGCATGGACGAATCACTGTTGGTATCCAGGCGACGGCGTGTCACCGAAATTCCTGGCCACGTAGGGCAGCCGACTAATAATGTCTTACTTCATACTCCGTACTCTGTACAGCGATCCAGAATACCACACCACGTGAAGACACGCAGCAAAGACTGGCCAAAACACGTACCCGCTCGGCCGACCCGGGTTTTGGACAGAAACAAGGGAAGACAACCAAAAGATCCCAGTGGAGACGGGCAACTCGGGGGTGTTCCTTGCATGCCATTGACGAAACTGTTGATTTGAACGGATTCGGCTTGAGGAGTTTAAACGAGTTCGACGCCGTGGCACTATGTACTTCCTTTATGTACGTGGTACGTTGTATTACACCTGCTGTTCCTCTTGCTGGACACAATCCACAACAATACTCCTTTGTACTCGCCATACTCCCTACTTCGTACCTCAGCCGTTCGCTTGGTCATTTCTCGAAGCCAAGGCACCCCCCTGTTTTTTCTTCAGCCCTTTCTGCTGTAATGCACGTCGTAGCCTAGGACGGCGCATGTCCTCGTGCAGGAGCCAATCAGCCCGCATACGACGTACACCAGGGGCCTGACGGCGCCGTAGGCAACCCCCATCATTTTACAATGCAAGCCAATTGGCTCCCAAAACAAGCGGAGCTTTTTTCTTTGGACAGGGGGGGACATGGCAAGCGTGGACGTGCCGTATGGTTCCGGGGCGAGCTGCTGGCATTTGGCATTGGCCGAATCAAGTATGGTGCTGCAGAAAGAAGCAAAGAAGGGCAGAAAATACCTCCAGCTTGTTACGAAGTTCAGAGTACATAGAACAAAAAAAGAGCAAAGCCGGCTTCAGCTTGATGATCGTCAACAAGGAGAGCTGGTTGGCAAAAGAAAAGAAAAAAAAAGAAGAAAAGCCCGGAAATCGCAAAACGAAATCCGCATCCTTTGTTGACCGGGGAGGCCGTACAAAAAAAAAACTTTGTGCTGCATTCTTGTTGGCATTGCGTCATGGGGCCTATTTGTCTGTTCTTCTTTCTTTCTTTTTGCAACTCGTCCCCTTCCTCCTTGTGTGGCTCACTGCAGCTCTTTTGGCTCGACGAACTCACTCGAAAATCAAATGCGTGCCGTGTAAACAGAGTGAGCTTCTTGTAATCAAAATGTATTTCGTACCCCCTACGAAGTAACGATGCCCTAGTCTTACAACTACTGGGCGGGCCTCCATTTAACGACTCCGTTGACGAAACGCCATAATAGTCGTCTCTTTTGTCCTAGTTTGGCACGCCCCCCCTGATTGTCTCAACTAGACGATCGTCCAGCTGTTCTCGGCCGGACATTCTCCTTCGACTCTTCTGATTTTCTTTTGCCGTCTTTCTTTTCAAACGGTCTTCTTCAACGTAAAAGGCCATCTTTTCTATCGTTTAGTCAATCTGAATTCTGCTGTCCATTTGAAAATGCGAATCCTCCCCTGCTCGGTGTAAGCGCCCGTCTCCCACGACCCCCTTTAATCCTCAACTTGTTGGTGCACTCTCGGACTCGTTTGGCGCTTCGGGTGCGTCTACTGGAAGTAGCAGCAGTCTGTGGATTTCCCCAGCGAGGCATGCCGATTTGAACGAAGACCGTTGATTTATTTTGATTGGCTTCTACGACGTGCATCTCGCACCGATTTACTTTTTTTTTCCCCCTTCTTTTCTTCATCTACTTTTTACGGAGTAAGCTTCGTGCTTGTTCCGATCGACGGGGACGGCGACGAACCGCAACCACGACGAAACCTTGTTGCGCTCTGGCACGCTGAGGGAGAGACGATGAAACGAACCACGGTCGCGGGAACCGCTTGCAACCCGGCCGTCGCGAGGAACAACCAGACAATCGTGGTCTCATTCGTCTGTGGTTCTTCCTGGTTTTCTGGAAGCATAGAGGACGTCTACGAGGGAAAAAGGTAGAAAGAGAAAGGGTTGATCTGACGAGAGAAGGATCAAATTCAAGACTGCGTTGCATCGCTCTTCTCGGCGCTTCCACCCTTTCCGTCTCTTTTCTTTTTTTTCGGCCTTTCTTATTCCTTGACCTGTTCGCCTGCTCGCCTGCTCGTCTACGGTTGCCGCCCGTCCGCCGTAGCGTTTGCCGCCGACCCTGGGAGGTCTCCATGGACGAAGTCGGCTGTGTATCTCGGCTCGTCTAGGCGCACATTCCCCCCAAAAGGAATACGCCTGATTCCCCTTTCATCTCCTTTTCTTGCTGTTTGTACCAC
This sequence comes from Niveomyces insectorum RCEF 264, assembly GCA_001636815.1. Classification (NCBI taxonomy): domain Eukaryota; kingdom Fungi; phylum Ascomycota; class Sordariomycetes; order Hypocreales; family Cordycipitaceae; genus Niveomyces; species Niveomyces insectorum. The sequence goes on from AZHD01000021.1 coordinate 461,708, forward strand.
CAAAATCGCCGTTGTTTTCCCTTGTTGGCGAGCGGCGACAGACGCTGCGTCCTCCTTGCGTGGTGGCCCTCGGACCCTCGAACCATCGACCACGCAAGTATGGCAACACACGCAGGCGCCGCGAGGCCCCATATATACGCCATGGATCCCACGACGACGCTGTTTACGTTCATGCTGTGAGTGTCTCTCCGTCTCTTTTCTCGGTCTCTGGTTGCGTTCTTTGTCTGTCTGTTGTCTTTTCCTTTTTTTTCCCCCTTCTTTCCCTTCTTCTTTCGTTTTTCGTTTTTGCTGTCTTCTGTTCGCTTCTTCTTCCAGTTCGTTTTCACGTTTTCTTCCACTCCTTTTTTATCCTGTCCTTCGTTTTGTCTTCTTGTTTTGCTGGTCTTCTCGGTCCCTGCCTTTCTTTTTGCCCTGTTACCTTTTTTCTCTCGTTATATTTGTTCTTCTTAATGCAATTCTCTACGCCTGGTTGCTGAGGGCATTCCTTTCTTTTCTTTGCTCTCTTTCATTCTTCTTCCTGTTCAGCAACTGCTCGCTTCCGTTCTTTGCCAATTTCCAGTTCTTTTTGCAAAGGAACCCAAATCGACTCCAGCTGTCGGTGCTTCGTTTCTTGTCTTGGTGCTGGCACCTTGCTTCATAATTTTGTCTATTCTCACTTGTATGTCGTCTAACCACTCTCATTCGTCCACGTCTGTCCTCCCCCTTTCCCCTTTTTATACACACCTTAATCATTCCAAAACCACAACACATCAAACGTCTCTCACCCCCGGTTCCGCCATGCTGCTTAGTTGGATCACTACCAAGCGAAGCAAACCAAAAACAAACAAAGAAGTCGTTTTGTTTGGCTCTCGTTCCTTCGCTTCGAACGGATCGTCTAGTGTCGATGCTGCCGCGCCTGACGTGTCCCCCCCAACTCTCGTTTCGGCCTGTCCGTCATCTTTTCTTACCACGCCCCGGCCTTGCGCATCTTATTTCCATACCCCGGTTCCCGGCCTGTGATAGGCCAATTCCCCGAAATGCAGTCATCTCATTACTTTAGAGCACACCTCTTTGTTGTTTCAATCGGGCAGTTGCCCGCTTATAGTACGAGCTGGCCTCGCCAGAGGGGGGAAGGGCCAGGCTCAAAGCTGAGCTCAGCACACGTTGTGTTGTTTTCCTTTTCCTTTTTTAGCTTTGAGGCTTACAGGATTATACGACTATTTGCTTTTTTTTTCTGCTGCCTTCATTTGCCAGTGCGATTCATATCGGCTTGCCGTTCATTGTTCTCGTTTCCCTCATATATCAGGAAACCCTTTCGTTGCTGACTTTTCTTTTCTGTTCTCTTTTGCGTTCAGAAAAACTCATCCGTCTGTTCGGACTGTTCACCTGCTCGGTTCCTGGGACAACTTTGCCGTGACCTACGCCATGGAACGTGACAGCCGCCGTGATCGTGGCCAATGGCGCGGTTGCCATACCTGCAAAGACATCATTTGCGACGGCCAAGAAGCCTCTCATCTCAACCAGACGCCCCGGAATGGCGGCCTCAAAATGGGACACACCTACTACTACTATGTAGGTGCATGAACAACGTAAAAAGGACTCACACTCGTTCGAAGATCTGTTCTAACCCGCTTGCAAAAAGTACGAACTCGACGGGCAAACGGAGGTCCACGACCCGGCTGTGCCGTCCACCACGGCATGCCCCTACCTGCCCGGGCAGCGTGTTAACACCCTCTGGGTCCCCATGGAAAAGTCCGCGCGGCAGCGCAGCGCCTCTGTCAACTCGTTGCGGCGCGACGATTTTCGGACCATGAACCCGGCCGACCGTTATGTGACGCCCCGGCCACCACCAGCCACCCCGTCGGCCGCCCCGGCCGTGGGTTCCACAGCACATGTCCTACGCAAAAAGTCAACCAGCATGGCGGCGGGGGCGGCGGCCGGGTCGACGCCCAGCCCTTCGCCCTCGCCTCGTCTCTTGCGCCGCCACCGTGCAGGTGCCCGCTCCTTGTCGCCGGCCTCGTCTTGGCCGACCTGGTCGCCGCGGCGTTTGTTTGTTCGGCGGCCCAGTCCGGGCGGCAGGCGGGACGTCTTGACTGCTGCTGCTGATGGCGGTGACGATGACGCGGAGGAGATGGCGGCGGAACGGAAGGCAACGAACGAGAGCGGCTCGTGGGAAGATGAACAGATGCGGCAAACAATCGACGACGAGGACCGGCCACGAGGCGATTCGCAGCAACAGGAGCTGCGTCCGCCGCTGCCGCCACGATCATCGTCGACCGCTTCGCTTTCGTCGTTGCTGTCTCGCTTCGGCCGTCAGTCGTCCACCTCCACCAACGCTACCAATAATGCCAGCGCTCCGGCGACGGCGGCGGCGTCGTCGTCGTCGGCTCCACCGTCGTCGTCGCCAGCTGCATCGCAGGGCAGCCGTTCGCGGGACATTTCCCCGGAGTCGTTGCGGCGACTTCTCGTGGACGACGGGCCCTTGGAGAGCACCGCGGATAGTAGACCAGAGAGCCGCCTGGCGGCAACGCCCGCTGCGACGATTCCGTGCATTTTGGAGGGCATCGACGAAAACGACGACGCCTGGTCCAACCACGATCTGGACGACGTGGACGACGACGAGCATAACTTTGCCGTGTCTGCTGTGTCCGCCGTGTCCGAGAACGCACCATTTACCGTGTTGTCGCCGCCGCCGCCGCCACAAACGACTGTAGCTGCGATGCCAGTTGCGACGCCGCCACCTCTCCCCCAAAAACCGCAGGAGCAACAACAACAACAACAGCAGCAGCAGCAAACTAACGAAGACGGGGTACATCTGTCCGCGCCTGAGGCACCTGTGGACGAACTGGTGGCCGTCGTCCTGCCGGCACCGCCGACCCGAGCACCGCCCGTGGTGCCTACGTTGACACTGTCCACCGTGTCTGCGATGGCGTCGGCCGAGGACGACCGCATCGACGATAACAACGATGACCTCGACAACACCAACGCCAACAAACCCCACCACCACCAGAGCACGTTTTCGCCGTCTGTGCTGGCACCGCCGTCGCCGTCTCCAGCCTCGTCGCCGTTGTCGTCGTTGCCGTCGCTGTCGTCGCTGTCGTTTGCCTTTGCCGAGTCGCACGGCTTGTCGTCGCCGTCGGAGACCACCACCGACGACGAAGACGACGACGACGTGGACGACGAGCCGGACGTCTTTGCCCGTACCGACGATAGTGACCACACCGCGGTGCACGACCCGTGGGCGCTCTCGTGGCCGTTGCCAACAGACTACTTGTCGTGTCGCGATGCCAACAATCGTGGCGACCACAACGCCAACGACCACGACCACGACAATGGCAGCAGTAGCTGCAGCAGCAACAACGGGGACAAGGCAGACGTCCACGACCGCCAGCACCAGCAACACCACCACTTGGTGGCGGCGGCCCTGTCCGGCAGCACGGCCACGCTGGTGCCGAACAACAGCCTCCATGCCGGTGCCGGCGGCGGCGCCAACGGCGGCAGCGGCCTGCACGACCTCGTGGACGAGCTGGGGTGGATGGCCACGGCGATCCAGGGATGAGTGCCTGTTGTGGTTTTTTTTTTCTTTCCCTTTCCATTTTATTTATTCATTTTGTAGATTTCTTACATTGGACGGCTAGATTGGCTTCTGTGCTATAAACGGAGTATATTTTTGCAGGCGTATATATATAGAGATACAACTTGATCAGGGTTATACGGCTTTGGTCGGGGAATAGAAAAAGGCAGGACAGATGGGTCGCGGCTTAATGGTCTCTGGGATTTACCAAAAACGCACACTCTAGATCTTTACAGGAGAACAGGCGTTTGATTTTAGGATGACCATATGAAGAATTAATATTCTGACAAGTCTCGCCATGGACCTCTTTTGTCTTTTGTTTACTGATATGTTAAACTGTCTTAAGACGGTCAGCAAATGGCAACAAACAAAACATGACAGAATACATCACGCCAATCCCTCTTAACAACTGTTTCTTGAGGTGAGACTCTCTGACAACTAATTATGACATTTTCATGCGTTGTGGTTGTGTTTGTGGGAGGACTTTGTGGTTGACGGTGGCGTCGTTCCTACGGATGCCAGCCAAGGCGAAAAGAGGACAGAAGAAAAAAAAATGAAACACAGGCGATCTCATGTCGAGAGCTAAGAGGAAGAAAAAAATTAGAATTGGAGGAAAACAGTAGAGAAATACCTCGACACGTTCAGTGTTGGCTGATCGTGTAATTGGTCAAATATGCATTTACAGGAAATAATCGAATGCTGTTTAGTTGCATATACAGCCTAGATGTGGTGTTGGCCGAAGACTGGCGGGCCGTTGGTGAGGTTTTGGCGGCTGGCAGCGGTTCACGTTAGTCTCTGCTGGCGTCTATTCCAACGTCTTCTCAAGACTTGTCCCACGCCGTTCAACGTTTTGGCCACCACCAACACGAGAAGAAAAGCGGATGGGTGCCAAGCTGCCTCGGTGTTCTTCATAAAAACGTCGAAAATCTTCTTCTGCGTCGTCTTTGCTGCTCCATACGGCACCATCTCGTGAGGATCGTCTCTGCCGCTCGCGGCCAGGGAGACGGCTAAAAGAGTTGAGGGCACCGAAACGAGAGCAAAAAAGGGTGCCACGGACGGGACCGACGACGAGGCGGTGACGACAAAAGACAGCACACGACCATGGCCGACCCGTTTGAGGTGCGCGTCCGCTTCAGCGCGCAGCTGCAGAACCTCAACGCCTCCGTCACGTCCGCCCAAAAGGCCGCCGCCTATGCGCTCAAGTACAAGGACATGGACGAGGACCTGCACTCGTGCATCATCGAGCAGCTGGAAAAGGTGAGTGGTTTTTATTCTTTTTTTCTGCTTGGCCTTGTTTTCTCTTCCCCCTACTAACACCCCCCCGCGCCAGCCCCAAACCGCCCTCAACACCCGCGCCAACATCATGTACTTTCTCGAGCACTTTCTCGAGCTCGCCCAGCGCGCCGGCCACAACGACTACGTCGGCATGCTTCAGCGCGACATTATCCGTGTCGTCGACGCCGTCGCGCCCGAGAGCGGCCAGGGCGCCGCCAACGTCAAGGTCGTCCGCCGCGTCTTGCAGAGCCTGCAGCACAAGGGCTTCCTCGAGCGCCAGGCCGTGACCGAGATCGAAGAGGTGCTCAAGGAGCGCGAGACCGATCTGCTGTCGTCGCCCAACGGCCGCCACCGGCCAGGTGCTCCTGGCGCGCCGGGGTTCCCCCTTGACGGCGCGGCGGCAGCAGCGGCGGCGGCGGCATCGGCGGCCGATGTTATGGACATTGACAGCCACCCGCCCTCGCAGACCATTCCCACGGCGCGCGGCACTGGTCGGTCCGCTGCAGCGGGTCGCGCAGATGGCAGCAGCGGCGGCGACGCCGACCACCACGGGCCGCGCCGGCTCGACAAGAAACAGATCGAGGAGCGCATCGAAGAGGACCGGGAGCGCCACAAGCGGCTGCGCGAGAACATTTGGGCCGTGCCGCCCGGTGCGGACGCCGAGATGTGGAAGCTCTGGGAAGAAACGAGCGACCTGGGCGAGGATGACCACCTGCAGGGCGCCGAGGAGCAGGCGGAGCGGGCGGAGACCCTGCGGATGAGCTGCGTGCACCGCGAGGCGGACGAGGCGGCGGCGGCGGCGGCGGTAGCCACGCCAGCAACAACGGCGGCAGCAAACGGACAAGCCGTACATTGACGGGCGGCTTTGGCCTGCTGTGTGGTCTCCGTCTTGCTCATCCATTTTGGCGCCCGGTTTCTTCCCGGCTTGTTTCTCATGTTTTACTTCCAAAGCAATGGAAGGTTGGCGATGGCGGTGTTTTCGCATGGTCGGGTAGTTGATTTCTGGTGTTTTGGTGCAATGGACACAACAAAAGTGGCTTTTCAATGGCGGGTTGGTCCTTGTTGGACGGAGGCATTTTGCTGCGATTACCCTTTCTTTTGATACCAGCTGCTTTGCTTGGGTAGGCGTGGCTGCATGGTTGTTTTTGAGATATTTCAGCAAGGCCGTCGCGTCATAGCGGCACAGAAACGAAATATAATGAAAATTTTATACATTGTTGGTCGCTTTGTCTTCCTTGTATACAGTTGGGGGAGTGTGTGCGTCCATCTCTCTACCGTCCAGCCTCTGCTGCAACCTGCAGCCGGCAGGCCAACGCCCTCCGAACCTTTCAGCCGTATTTCTCCCGAAAATTGACAGGGCCCTGCTTCCTCGCTCAGAAACCACCCAAAAAGTCACACAGCGCCGTTTACTCAATGGTCACCGTTGCGCCCAGCTCTTTCAGCGTCGCCATCATCTTCTCCGCGTCTTCCTTGGGCACCGACTCCTTCATGACCTTGGGCGCGCTCTCCACAAACTTCTTCGAGTCCACCAAACTCAGGCCCAAGAGGCTCTTGACTTCCTTGATGATCTTGGGCTTGGAGCCCGCCTCAATGCTGACCAGCTTCACCGTAAACAGCGACTTCTCCGCCGCGGCGGCTGGCGCCTCCTCCTCCTCTGCAGCTGCTGCTGCCGCCGCGCCGCCCGGTGCTGCTGGAGCCGCCGCAAAACCGCCAACGGGAAGATCGGGAATGTTCAGCCGGGTCTGCGTTGTCCGTTAGCAAACTGGCACCGTCTTTCCCTCAGTAGCCGCTTTCTCCCGAACGCACCTTTAAGCTCGACACCAGGCTTGCCGTCTCGAGGAGCGTCAATTGGCTGATCTGGTCGACAATGCCGGAAATCTTGGGGTCCACAGCTGCCTCGGTGGAATTGTGCCGCCGTGCGATCCGTGATGGCGTGACTGCGGACAGCGCCGCAACCGACGCGCTGGCCGGACGAAGCCGGCTCGCGGCCCGGACTTGGTGGGCGCAGCGCTGGGCTGCGTAGCGGCAGGACATTGACATAGTGAAGAGGAGAAAAGAAGGAGGAACGTAGTCGACACAACAAGTGTGGGCGCGGGGGAAGAGAGATGTCGCGTGATACTGTTGGTCACGATGGCCGGGAAGTCCAAAAAACGAGCGTTCGGGTTAACCGTGAGGAGTGAAAAATCCCTTATTTTTCCTTGCGCTGGCCGTTACCGCGCCCATGATTGGCTGATTAATAAAAAGTGGAGAAATCAGCTATAAGCTCCAGAAAACTGGCTTATCGATAAGACAACGGCAAGAAAAAAGTTTGGAAGCAGCGACCCGCGCCAAAGCGGAAAGAGCCTTCACATGCCGCCCAAGACTCCAAAAGTGTATGGGAATCAAAAAACCACTTCCAAAAAAATGGTTCTAATTTCACAAAAATAAAAAGACGTCCCCCATAGCCTCGCCATATCTTTTGTCCATGGCTGGTTACGACGTCGGGCCACAGAGAGAGTCTCTGCTGGCCGACACGGCCACTCTGGGCCTCTTGCCGCCCGAGCTGCTCAGTGTTATTCAAGGCCCGTCGACGACGACTTCCTCGACGACGACCACGCCGGCCACGAGGACCCTTTCGCCGTCCACACCTTCACTACCCCCGTCGGCGAGCTTCTTGGATGCAGTGGCACAGGCCGCTCTGTTACCACGACTGACCGGGCCTCTTTTTGCGCATTTTCAACCCCTCTTCGCCGACATCTGCGCGCGATGGCTACTACACGCCCGCCGCGGCGCACAGGACGACGCCGTCGTGGCCGCCTTTGCCCGGGTGTTGCCCCTGGCACCGTATTTGACTGTTCTCTTCGACAAGTATCTTCTTGCCACTGCCCCTGTCGGGACCATGGCCTTGTCTCGGCTGCAGACGCTCTCCGACCGCAACATCGACACTCCTTCCTCCGCCGCCTCCTCCGCCGCCTCCTCCCCCTCCTTCTCCTCCCCACAGTCTACCGAAACCGCCATTGTTCGCATTCTTCTCGCTCTATGGCGTCTCGTCAGCCTCGATGTCACCGCCTACATGCACCTCGTGCCGACATACCTGCAAACGTTCTTCTTCCGCCACCCCTCCCATACCATACGCTATCTCGCCATCCGCATCTTTTGTCTCGTGCATGCCGCGGCCGATTACAAATTGGAAACTCTGCTCCGCCAGTTTGTTGGGCAAGACGAGAGTCTGCTCTCAGACTTTGACGGTGTCGAGGTCGATTACACGTTCCTTACGCTGTACGAGCACACGCGGTGTAAAGCGTGGCACGACCGGGCTGCCGAGATCCAGTCTAAAATGGATGATGCAAAGATGGCGAAACAGGGCTCCTCTGCTGTCACGCTGGCTCATCCACAGCCAGATATGGAAGCTACAAAAACCCAGCAACCCGCACCTCCTGCCTCCTCTTCTCCGCCGTTTGTGCTCCCTTTGACACCACTTGTCTGCGCCTGGGGGCGCAGTGTCGTCCCCCGTCCGGCTGCTATTTCGACAGGGGACAGCCTTGCCGCGGCTTCACAGCCACCCCTCCTCGTCAGGACGGCGACGACTCTCGCGAACCTCGAAGCCTTGGCTCAGTGCCTGCAAAGACCCGAGCCTGTTTTGGTCCGCGGTCTGCCCGGTTCGGGAAAGACTTCGCTGATTCGGGACGCTGCCCGCGAGCTGGGCACCGAAGCGGGCCTAGTCACACTGCACCTAAACGAGCAGACCGATGCCAAGACTCTCATCGGCTTGTATTCGACGGGCGCCAAGCCTGGATCGTTTGAGTGGCGGGCGGGTATTTTGACGGCAGCTGTCCATGAGGGTCGTTGGGTGCTGATCGAGGATCTTGACCGGGCACCCACCGAAGTCATGAGCACCATCCTGCCCTTGATCGAGCGGCGCGAATTGTTGATCCCCAGCCGTCGCGAGACCATCAAGGCCGCCCGCAATTTCCGCATCTTCGCCACCGTCCGCACCTCGTTGGGGCTGAGCGGCCAGGAGACGACGCGGTCTCTCCTGGGCGAGCGGCTTTGGCAGCAGCTCTCGGTCCGGCCGCTGCCGCCGTCGGAGCTGCGCCAAGTCATCCACGACACGTTTCCGTCTCTGCGACCGCTCATCGCCGACATTCTCTCCGTGTTCGATCAGCTGACGTCTTTGTCGCTGAAAAAGAACACGTTTTCTCTTGTTGCCATCGAGCGCCCTATGACGCTTCGTGACCTCTTCAAGTGGTGTCGGCGGCTGGCACATGTTTTCTCTCGGCAACAACATAGCATTTCTAGAACGGAGCAAACTCTCGCATCGACGGAGCACCATGCTGCGACCTTGTCGGAGACAGCGCTAATTGGCATCTTCCTTGATGCCGTGGATTGTTTTGCCGGAAGCGTCAAAGACGAACGGGCACGGCGGTTCTTGGGCCAGCACATTGCACAGGCGCTGCGCATTCCGCCCGAAGTCGCCGAGCACGCATTGAGCTCACACGAGCCGCAGTTCCACGATAGCGAGAAACAGCTGGTCGTGGGGCGCGCCGTCCTGCGCAAACCAAGACGAGCTGTCAACCGCCTTGCGGGCCGCACGAAAAGCCGCCCATTTGCGACCACGGCACATGCACGGCGCCTGCTCGAGCAGATTGCCGTTGCGGTCGACTTGAAAGAGCCGCTCCTGCTGGTCGGCGAGACGGGCATTGGCAAGACGACCGTCGTGCAGCAATTGGCTGCCTCCATGGGCCACAAGCTCGTCGTGGTCAACCTGTCGCAGCAGAGCGAGGTGGGTGATCTGCTCGGCGGCTTCAAGCCCGTCAACGCCCGGAGTTTGGCTATGCCTCTGAAAGAAGAGTTTGAGGATCTTTTTGCGGCCACGGGCATTTCGACAGAGAAGAACGAAAAATACCTGAAGCGGGTCAGCACCAGCAGTGCCCGCGGGAAATGGACTGATGTGTGCCGGCTATGGCAGCAAGCGCCGAAAATATTTGCCAAGATTGTGGAACAGCTCTCCGACCGGCAATCTTCGCGAGCGGCCGTGGACGCAGAAGAAACAGCAGCAGCGGCGGCGGCGGCGGCTGCGGCAAATGGTGGCAAATACGCCGAAGCAACAACCGCCCCAGACCAAGACGGACGGCAGCCGGCCAAGCGCAGGAAAACAGAGTCATCCAAACTGCAGGCGCTGCTTGACCTGAAGCCACGTTGGGATGCTTTCTCGGAGAAGCTGGAACAGTTTGGTATTCAGATCGCGAGCGGTTCGGGTGCTTTTGCCTTTGCGTTCGTGGAAGGCAAGATTGTTCAGGCCGTTCGAAACGGCGACTGGCTTCTTCTAGACGAAATCAACTTGGCCTCCCCGGACACGCTTGAGAGCATAGCCGACCTTCTCTCTTCTGGTCCCGGTGACACCCCGTCAATTTTGCTGTCGGAGACCGGCGAAATTGATAAAATCGAGGCGCATCCCGAGTTTCGAGTTTTTGGTGCCATGAACCCTGCTACGGACGTGGGCAAGCGCGATTTGCCCATTGGCCTGCGCTCGCGCTTCACGGAGTTATACGTTGCCAGCCCAGACAAAGAAGTGCAGGATTTGGTGCCTATCATCAAGACGTACCTCAAGGGCCACGCCAAAGCCACCGACCGTGTGGTCGAGCGGGTGGCACGTCTCTACCTTGCCATCAAAAATCTGGCGGAAAAGGAGAAAAGACTGGTCGATGGTGCCAACGAAGTTCCGCACTACAGTCTCCGCACCTTGACACGCGTTCTCAGCTACGTCGACGATGTGGCTCCGCTCTACGGTCTCGAGCGGGCGCTCTTCGAGGGGTTTTGCATGGGCTTTCTGACTCTTCTCAGCCAGTCGTCTGAGAATCTGGTGATGCCAATCATCTTTGACCACCTCTTCGGCGGCAGCACCAGCAAGCAACGCAGGAACCAGATTCTCTCCCAGCCACCAAAAATTCCTGGTGATGGACGTCAGTACATTCGCTTTTTCAACAAGGACAAGGATCGCCACTACTGGCTCCTTCAGGGCGCAGAACCGCCCCGGGAACGGTCCGACTACATTCGAACCGCCTACGTCGAACGCAATTTGTTGAACTTGGTTCGCGCCACGTCGACACGCCGCTTCCCCATTCTCATCCAGGGTCCAACGTCGGCGGGCAAAACAAGCATGATCGAGTACCTGGCCCACTTCAGCGGCAACAAGTTTGTGCGGATCAACAACCACGAGCACACCGATCTGCAAGAGTACCTCGGCACCTACGTCTCGGGTTCGGACGGCACGCTCCATTTCCAAGAGGGCGTGCTTGTCCAGGCCATGCGCCAGGGCTACTGGATCGTTCTGGACGAGCTCAACTTGGCACCCACCGACGTCCTCGAGGCACTAAACCGTCTTCTGGACGACAACCGCGAACTGCTGATTCCCGAAACACAAGAAATTGTGCGGCCACACGAAAGCTTCATGTTGTTTGCGACGCAAAACCCACCGGGGTTGTACGGCGGCCGCAAGATGCTGTCGCGGGCGTTCCGCAACCGCTTCCTTGAGCTGCATTTTGACGACATTCCGGAAGAGGAGCTGGGCTACATCTTGCAGATGCGCTGCCGCAACACGGCGCCATCGGACTGCGAGCGCATTGTGGCCGTGTACAAGGAGCTGTCGCGCTTGCGGCAGACGAGCCGGGTGTTTGAGCAGAAAAACAGCTTCGCCACCTTGCGGGATTTGTTTCGCTGGGCGTTGCGCGATGCAGACAACCGCGACCAGATTGCATGCCACGGTTTCATGCTGCTCGCTGAGCGCGTGCGTGACGACGAGGAGCGCATGGCCGTCAAAAGCGTCATCGAGACCATCTTCAAGACCAAGATCGATCTGGAAGCCCTCTACTACGGGCCGGATGCCAGCCCCGAGCTGCGCCGCTTTGTCGCGCAGCAGACCGCTGCAGCCGAGCCGGTTGTTTGGACCAAAGCCATGCGGCGTCTTTTTGTCCTTGTATCCCAGGCTTTGAAAAACAACGAGCCCGTTCTCCTCGTAGGCGAGACCGGCTGCGGCAAAACCACGGTCTGTCAATTGGTGGCCGAAGCGGCTGGCCGAGCCTTACACATCGTCAACGCGCACCAAAACACGGAGACGGGTGATCTGATTGGGTCACAGCGCCCTGTGCGCAACCGTGTCGCTATCTTGGACTCGTTGCGGCGTGCCCTGGTCGAGGCCTGCACGCTGCTGTCTTCCAATCCTGCTATTGGCGCCGACGGAGGCCAAGAAACGAACGGGACCGGTGAGGACGAGGACGAGGACGAGGACGACACGCTGGACGCTCTCCTTGCGAGATACAAGCGTTACAGCCAGGAGGAAACAGCACGCTTGCCACAGGAGCTTTCTCAACGCATTGCCCGCGATGCGGCCAGAAGCAAAGCACTGTTCGAGTGGTCGGACGGCAGCCTTGTCCATGCGCTGAAGACTGGTAGCTTTTTCTTGCTTGATGAAATTTCGCTGGCCGACGACTCGGTCCTGGAGCGCTTGAATTCGGTCTTGGAGCCGCAACGAACGCTGTTGCTGGCCGAGAAGGGCGTTGGCGACAACGACCCGTCCATCCACATACAAGCGGAAGACGGTTTCCAGTTTCTGGCCACCATGAACCCTGGAGGCGATTTCGGCAAGAAGGAGCTGTCGCCGGCTCTGCGCAACCGCTTCACCGAGATCTGGGTACCACCGCTGACCGATAGCGACGACGTCCTGGCCATTGTTTCGGCCACATTGAGCGCTGGCGTGCGTCACCTAGCCAAAGCCATCGTTGGCTTTTCCTACTGGTTCGGTCGCACGTTCCGGGCCTCGTCGGCAACGCCCTTTTCCATTCGCGACATTCTCGTCTGGGCCCAGTTTGTCAACAAGTGCAGCCAGACGTCCGCTCCGGAATTTGCCCTCATTCATGGTGCTGCCACCGTCTTCATCGACACGCTCGGCGCCAATCCGTCGGCCATGGTCTCGGCCGACCCCACGGTTGCGAGCGAGCAACGCGAGTCGTGTCTCCGCAAACTAGGCGAGCTACTTGGCTTGAAGGGCGCCGAGGTGTCGTCTCTCTACCGGTCAGAGCCCGCCCTCCGTACGACCGACAACGAGCTCTGGGCGGGTGACTTCTGCATCGAGCGCTCTGCGGCTGGTGCTCTGTCCGACGACGGCAGCTTTGAGTTTGAGGCGCCCACCACGCGCATGAACGTCATGCGCGTAGTCCGCGCCCTGCAAATGAACCACAAGCCCGTGCTGCTCGAGGGCAACCCGGGTGTGGGCAAAACCACACTGATCAGCGCCTTGGCGCGTGCCTGCGGCCGGCCGTTGACGCGCATCAACTTGTCCGACCAGACCGACTTGATGGACTTGTTTGGTACGGACGTGCCCGTCGAAGGGGCCGACGCAGGCAACTTCGCGTGGCGGGACGCGCCTTTTTTGCAAGCCATGCAAAAGGGCGAGTGGGTGCTGCTGGACGAGATGAATCTCGCATCGCAGACGGTCCTCGAGGGTCTTAACGCCTGTCTTGACCACCGGGGGGAAGTGTACATTGCTGAGCTCGATCAAACGTTCAAGCGCCACCCAGACTTCTGCCTCTTTGCAGCACAAAACCCCCACCACCAGGGGGGCGGCCGCAAGGGCCTGCCCAGTTCGTTTGTCAACCGTTTCATCGTCGTCTACGCCGACGTCTTCACCGAAGCCGACCAGCTGCGCATTGCCCACAAGCGCTACCCCAGCATCCCGGCGGACACCGTTCGCCATATTACCAACTTTGTGGCGGCACTCGAGCACGAGGTGACGGCAAAGCGCGCGTTTGGGCTCCAGGGTGCGCCGTGGGAGTTCAACCTGCGCGACACACTGCGGTGGCTGGAGCTCGCTGCGGCGGCGGCCTCCTCGTCGTCGGCGTGGTCAACGGTCCAAGACTTTTTTGACATGACAATCCGCCAGCGCTTCCGCACAGTGCGTGACCGGCAGGAGGTGACCAGGCTTTTCGCATCCGTCTTTGGCTCCCCCCACGAGCCGCATAGCTTGTACCACGCAGTGGGCGCCGGCACGGCTCGAGTGGGCTTTGCGTTGCTTCGGCGAAACCTAGTCCAGCAGCCGACACCGGAGTTTCCGGGTCTCGTTGCCGCACCCCGCCTGGCAGAAATCGAGTCGCTCCTTGTGTGCGTACAGAACAACCTGCCGTGCATTTTGGTCGGCCCCTCAGGTTCGGGCAAGTCGGCGCTGCTGCAGCACGTAGCGGCGCTGGCCGGCAAACCGCTCGTTGTTTTCCCTCTTAGCGCGGACGTGGACGCCATGGACCTGGTCGGCGGCTTCGAGCAAGCCGACCCTGTTCGGGAAGTGTATACAGGCTTAGTTGATTTAAAGGAGAGTCTCGAGCTGTTTTTGTTAGACCGTGCAACGGCTTCGTCTGACGACACCAAGCACGGAATGGCGGCCGCCGCCCAGGTAGCCGCGGAGGCCCTGCAGCTTATCAACCTTCGACCCCAGAACGTCCACAGCCACGGCGGCACGAATGGCGAGGTGGACTATTTTGGCCGTATAGCCGACTGTCTTGGCCGCCTCGCGCCCTTGGTTGATTCGCATTCGCGCCTGGCCGCCGTCTTGTCGAACACGTACAATCTTCTTCAAAAGCCCCTTACCTTGGACAACCCCCGCTTCGAGTGGTTGGACAGCATCATCGTTCACGCCGTGCGGGCGGGCCACTGGCTTGTTCTCGACAACGCGAATCTGTGCAATGCGTCCGTCTTGGATCGTCTCAACTCGCTTTTGGAGCGGCCGCATGGCTTCCTTAGCATCAACGAGCACAGTGGCCCCGATGGCGAGCCTCGCGTTGTCGAGTTGCATCCCGACTTCCGCGTGTTCCTCACTGTCGACGCGCGGTACGGCGAACTGTCGCGCGCGATGCGGAACCGGTCCGTCGAGATCTACCTGGACTACGACGACGACGACAGCGAGCGGAGCAGGGTGCTTCGTGTGGACCCATACAAGAGCCGCATCGCACCGGTCGAAGCGAGCATGCGACGGTACCTCGATGTGGTCAACCACGCAGCGGCCGCCCCTGGTGACGAGACTGTGTCGTGGTCCCCCCCCGTTAGCGAAGATGCTGCTGCCCTCTGGCTCGACAATTTGTCTCTCGGCGACTCGACGCTTCTCCGCCGTTTCCTCCAGGTTACAGTGGCTGATAGTTTTGGCCAAATTGCTGGACACCATGCACTTTCCCGCGATGCGCTGTTGTTGCGTCTACGGGCTTTGCTAGCGTTTGTTGAGTCGTCTGAAGCCCAGCCAGTCCGCGGAGCCGTGTTGCACAATTACAACCAGTATGCGAAATACCGCTTGGCAGATGCGTCCGATCACGAGCAATCCCTGCTGGTCCACGAGCAGCCCCTGCATCCAATTCAAAACGCATCGTTTGTACGGGCCATGTCGAGCGTTACTGGCGCCCACCACGACGGGGTACTGTTTGGCATCTTTCCCGCGTTCTGGTGGCTCGGCGTGTGCTACGAGCGATACGCCAATGTTTTTGTTGCTCGCGAGCACCTGCACGCCCACACACAACGAGCGTCGATGTACGTGTCCAAGCCATCGCAGCTGAACCGACTCCAGCGCTCGTCTCTCGCAGGGCAAGTCGCTCTCGTAGCGCGCGACTCGACGTCCCACGCGTTCCGCTTTCTATCGGACGTTGCCCAATTGCTGCTGCAATTGTGTCTACAACCGAATCTATATGCAGCTTGGCCTGGCATTGCGCCGAGCGAAG
This sequence comes from Niveomyces insectorum RCEF 264, assembly GCA_001636815.1. NCBI lineage: Eukaryota > Fungi > Ascomycota > Sordariomycetes > Hypocreales > Cordycipitaceae > Niveomyces > Niveomyces insectorum. Next base: position 477,266 of record AZHD01000021.1, read on the forward strand.
AGCAAGCCGAACGGTACTTGTTGAACCTGGTGTGGCACTTTTGGTGGCGCACGCATGCGCTTACGGCGGAAACCATTTTTGACGAGGCCAAATTCCAGGCACATTTGGGCCACGGCCGGCGCCTGCTTGACGACGCGAGATTGATGCTGGAGGCTGGTGAGATGCGAAATGCAGACCGAACACGAACACACGTCACACCCTTTGCCACCTTTGCTACCAGCGTGGCCAAGCACCTCGAGGACGACTTTGCCGCGGGCTTCCAGCTGACAACCGGCTTGAGCATCGATGTCCTTTGGCCGCTGCTCCGCCCGATGCCCATCCCGAACGCAGCGTCGTTTCAACAGATTACGAGCATGGAACGGCTGGCCGCGCGCTTTGACAATTTGAAATGGCATGTGCCAGATGCGCCGGTTGCCGTGCTGGGTAAGATTATGACCTCGTTGGCGGAAGCGTACCGCCTACTGCGGTCCGACAGCAGAGTCAACTCCACAAGCCTGGTTCAGGCGTTGGAGGACGAAATTGCCAAGTTGGAAGCTCATGTGAGCGAGGACAACACGCCATCGGCTGCAGCACCGTTGCCCTTGTTCGCCGACATTTTTGAAGCCATCCGGCAACTGCACGTCCTTTACGGCTACGGGTCGTCCGCCACCAGCGACGATGACCACGTCGGTACGCTGGTCCTTTCCAACCTGTCGACGTTTGCCCAGCTACGGCTGCAGAGCTCAGTCGGTGTCGCCAACAAGCTGCAAGTCGTCGACTACCTCCTCAGCCAGGACTCGTCCATCCGGCCCTGGAGCGGCACGTTGTCCAGCCAGCTTCTGCGCACGTGTGACGCGGTGTCGTCGTCGACGCCCCTCGCGGCTCTTCGGTCGCTCGAAAGCGAACTGCCCTTCGTCAGCAAGATAGTAGCCCGGTCGTCGGCTTCCGTCGTGTCCGATCCGGTAGCCACGTTGAACAATGTGCTCTGGGACTTGCTCGTGGCTGTTGTCGCGTCACACGAGGCGTCCATGCAAGCCACTGTGGAGGCTTTGTTCGACCAAGCTCTTCACCATCCCCAGATAGCCAGCGTTGAGGTTGCGGAAACGGGACTTGCGGTTTTCGACACCCGAGTCGACGGCGGCTCTAGTGGATTGATTCCGGCACTGCATGTCATTTGGCCTGGTTTGAGCGAGAATCTCGCGTCTTCGTGGCCCCAGCACCTGGGCCACCATCTTGCAAAGATTTGGAGTGAGCATCTGCTACCTGCCGTTTTGGCCTTGGCCGCATGCAAGCACCACAACGACAGCAGCCATCTCTACCAGCCGCTCGCTTCAATCGCATGGGTGCAGTTTGCCGTCGGTTGTATCAAGTTGTATACGCCAGACAAGGTGTTTGACCCGTTCTTGAAGTGGCAAACAGAGCAGGAGTTTTACGCGACACTTCGCGCCTCCCTGCAGCACAAAGCTTCCATTTTGCGCCAGTTTGATCGTGTTTTCACCGACCAAGAGGCAACTTCAGTGACCAATTTCCGCTTGAAGTTGGTAGACGAAGACGTGGAAGTCGTTGTAGCACGCGAGAAGGCCGTGGCTGAGAAAAGCAGCGAAGCCCAGACGCCGGTGGACGTCTACCGCCCACCGAGCACGGACGGCGCCACCACGGAACTCTCCCGCCTGCAAAAGGATGTATTCAACCCGGTGCTCGACGTCACGATCAAGGACAACCTCAGCGCAGCCCACTACCGGCTTGTTTCCATGTTGCTATCGGCAAATGAGTCTTCTGTAGACGCGCACCAAGAGCTGCAGCTCGTGCAAGACAACATCGGCCGCCTGATCGAGCGACTATTGTCGAGCTTTACGGCCTACCAAGACCTGGCAGTACCATTGTCCAACCTCCTGCGTTGTCTCCAACTTGGTATTTCTCTCGGCCGGGGTTGCTCCCCACCCGCGTTTTCGGGCAAGTCCGAAGACACTAGCGGTAGCTCGGCGGAATCGTGGTTCAGCGTGACGCCCTTTCTCGGCGGCCGCTTTACGCAGCTTGAAGACGTGCCAGTGTCCCTGACGAGGAGCTGGGAGTTTCTGCTATATGGTGGCGTGTGTGCAAACATCGAAAGAGGCGCCCACGGAAACGACAGCAGAAACAACAGCAGCGCTGTCGTGCCTTTCTCGCCCGACGGTCGTCGTCGTATGTTTGCGTGCTTTCACTTTTTCTACGAGCAATGGAAGAAGAAGTTAGAAGCAGACAGCAAGGCGGAGGAAGAAAAGACCAACCTCTACCGGTTTCGCGGCAGCCAGGAAGACGAGGAAGAGATGGACGCGGCCGAGTTCAGCGAGCTCTTCCCGACGTACTACGAGGACGACAAGAATGGCGATAAAGATAGTGAATTTCGTCAAAAGAAGCAGCAACTTCCTCCCTCCACGACAGGCAACAAGTCGACCTGGGATTTGTCCGCTGACGTGGCCAAGATTCATCGCGACATCCTCTGGCCGTCTCGCCTTGCAACCGACGTAGTCCTGGATTTCTGCAAGACAACCGCTCGCAACCTAGCGAAAGAAAAGAAAGATACAGACGCTCCCTCTTGTCTTCTGCCGACCTCCACGATCAACAGCACGTTGTTTCCTGCGACCATGTTGGTGCTCGATGACAAGTTACACGACTTGCAGACAGCTATGGCGGTGCCGACGACGACGGCAGCAGCGACAAAGGCGAAAGCAAAGGCGCCAATTCGGTACAACTTCTACTCGGATGCAAACCTGCCCGAAGCGCGCAAACTTGTCGCGCTCGTACACAACATCCGGACGGAGTTTCGCGACCTTCAGCGCGTCGACGAGATTGGCCATTTGCAACCGCTGGCCGACGTTGTCCTTGCGACGGAAAAGGTGCTGGAACTGGGATTCGCCGAGCCTCTGGCTAAGATTATCCCCAAGGTAGAGAAGCTGCACGAGTTCGTGTACGAGTGGCAGTTTCGGGGCTATGCGAGCCGCCAGTACGCCCGGCCGGCTCTGTACGACCGACTCACTGCGACGCTGGTGAGCTGGCGCAAGCTGGAGCTATCCACTTGGAGCCGACTTTTCGACACCGAAGCAGACAAGTGCCGGGAGGACGCTGGTGCTTGGTGGTTCATTGCCTACCAGGCAGCCGTGGCAGGGCCGCTGACCATTCTACAGGAGTCGCGCCTAGACGACAAACACGCTGGCGGCAGTAGCAGCGACAGCAACATTCTCGCCTACCACGCCCAACAGCTGTTGAAAGAACTGTCGTCCTACCTCGCCGGGTCCATTGTGGGCCAGTATGCAGCACGCCTGGACCTGTTGCGGCAGATTCAAGACCACCTGGGGCTGCTTGTCTCGGAGTACCCAGCGTTGACCGTGATTCACAACGCAGTGCAAAGTTTGATTTCCTTTTACGCGCGCTATGAAACCAAGGCATTTGAAGCAGTCAAGAAGGGGCGCGACTCTCTGCACAAGACCATGAACGACGTGCTGTTGCTGGCCAGCTGGCGCGACACCAACATTGACGCCCTTCGTGAGAGCGCCCGCAGGTCGCATCAAAAGCTGTTCCGCCTTGTGCGCAAGTTTCGCGCCGTCCTGGGTCAGTCCATGGGGCCCATTATCCTGCAGGGGTTGCCTGACGACGACGAAGAAAGCCAAATATTGGGAAGCGGAGACGTGTCACTGCGCCTGACCGACTCGACGGTGGATGTGGTGCAGCCACAGGCGGCGGCAAAGCTCTGCGAGCAACTCGTCCCGGGCTGGGGTACGGATGCCCATACGCGCCGCTTGTCCAGCGTGGACCGCATTGTCGGTATTATGGCCAAAGCCAGCGCTCTGCCTTCGACCGCATTAGACGTCCCGGACGTGGTCGCTTCTTTTACGACGGATCTGCTGTCGTCAATAGTCGCCTTGCGCAAAGAGACGCCCGGGTTGCTTACGGAAGACAACAAGAATACCGTCAAGCACCTCAAGACGCGCAAGATCCGTCTCTTTGACGACACCGTCAAAACGGTACGCCAGATGGGGTTCAGCAGCAATTTGGGTACCAGCCGTCTCGCCGCGCAACGGTCTCTGGAGATCGTCTTCACCGGGTATACCGCCACGCGACTTCCAGACGAGTTTGACCTTGCTGGCCTCGAATACAATTTCCATAAGTTCCTCGACTTTGCCCCCCAGTTCCGCGACGCTTTGCACGAGCACAACGGTGATTTGCAGCGCGTCACTGCACGGCGCAGTGTCGGCTACCTCGAAGGCATGCTCTTTGTGGTGTTGAACCAGCGCGAACTGCTGTCTCGGTCCGCACGAGGCTTGGCTTCGTTGGACGGCCAGATCGCGTACGTCGAGGGTTTGAGTGCAGATTTTGCCAAACAACCCGCCGCAGAGGCCAAACCCGCCATCCAACTCGAAGACCATCCATCGGACCACAATCGGATGCTGCGGTGGCTGGTCGCCGTCCTGCGCGCGGCCGTGCATCTCGTTGAAGTTCATGGCCGCCTGGGCGCTGTGGACTGTCAGGCTGTCCAGATGCAACTCCGAACGTGGACGGAAAAGCTGGAGCAGCTGCGCCTCTCCCTAGAAACGAAAACACCTGTACTTCCTCATGGTTTTGTTTCGCACCAGGTCTTGCAACTACGTAACCAGATTGACGAAGAGCTGCAGCTTTTCATCACATCTCTGAACCAGCAGATCGAAGATAGGCCAGACTTGGCTTACATTCTGCAGCAAGTGAAGCTGTGGGCCAGCGGCAGTTGTCGCCTTACAGACGACAAGAACGGACACGCAGTGGAAAGTCAGGCCGAAAAGAGTCTCACAAATTTCACAGACGAAGTTTTGGACCTTTCCAAGAAAGTGCTCGATGCTGTGCAAAAGCTTAACAAAACCGTCTCGGATCTGCCCACTTCAATCGAGGAAGCAGCGTGGCTTGTCAACTACAATGCCAAGATCTCAGCAGCGGTCAAGTTGCTTCACGCAGACACAGTGATTAAAAGCATTGAACAGTGCATCAACCTATTCCGCTCCGTGTACGGGGACGCAGCAGACAAGACCCAGCTCTCTGTTCCAGCAGCTCTTTTCCGTGTTCTCTTGCCTCTCCTGCAGCAGTATGCTACGACGTACCGCCACACCTTGCTTCACCTGGCCGCACTGCACCGGTCCGTTTGCCAACTGGGCCATCGTCTGAGCCGCGCATTTGTGGAAATCGCAGCGCAGGGGTTCTGCACCCCTCCGGACAAATCAGCCGGCGAGGACCAGTCAAATCAAGAAAACGGCAAGCTGGAAGGAGGCACTGGTTTGGGTGAGGGTGAGGGTGCTGAAGACATCAGCAAAGACATCCAGCCGGACGAGGATCTGTCGGAGCTCGCGCAAACCGCCGACAAGGAAAAGAAAGAGAAGGACGACGAAGATGGAATTGAAGATGAAAAGGACGCCATTGACATGGGCAACGACGAGATGGAGGGCGAACTGGGTAGTGTAGCCGGCGACGAAGACAAGGAGGACGAAGACAAAGATGGGGACGACAACAAAGACAACGGCGAGGACGAGGAAAACGATATGGACGAAGAAGCCGGTGACGTTGACGATCTGGATCCGACGGCCGTCGACGAAAAGATGTGGGATGGCGAAGATGATGCCAAAGACACGGAGAAGGAGCAGCAAGGAAACGAGTCCAAGGGCCAAAAGAGTGAGGAGGACGACCAGGCTGCCGCTGCCGACGAAGACGCCAAGAAAAACCAAGCGGCAGAGGACAAACAAGCCGCGGCCGGCGACGAAGGGAAGCCCGAGGAAGAAGCGACCGGGGACGACGAGAAAGAGGAGGGAGCAGAAGGGACCGAAGAGGATGACGCCGTTGGGTCCGACGACGAACAAGCCGGTCCTCAACAGGAACTCAACCGCCAAGATCAGAACGTGGACCAGAACGATGTCTTGGATTTACCCGAAGACATGGAACTGGACGGCAACGAGGAGGGCAAAGACGACGAGGACGATGACGACTTGGATGACCTCGACGATTTAGAGGGCGAGGAAGAAAACGGGAGTATTGCCGAGAACGCGGAAGATGAGAAACAGTATAAAGAGGAAATGAAGGACAACGACGACGATATCGGAGAAGAGGGGGACGACAACCTGGATGTTCCGGATGTTATCGAGGACGACGAAGGAAGAGATGACAAGGACGAGCAGGACGTCGAGGAAGCGAATGGAGAGGGAGAACGGGAAGAGGCAGAGGACGAAATGGAGGTAGACGAAGAGGAAGAACTAGAGGAAGAAGCCGCTCCACCGCCCATCAACAACCCCAAATCCAACGAAAAGCCAGCGCCCAGCGACGTGCAGAGTGGCGTCGGCCAAGAGCAAGACAATACCAACGCCGGCGCCGAAGAGCAAGAACAGGACGACTCTGCGGCCAAGAACAAGGACAACAGCGCCAAGCGAGACCAGGGCGATATGGGCCAGCAGGATGCTGATGACAAGGACATGGCGGCTGGTGCCGACGGCGTTGTGTCGAATCGTGACCGGGACCACAACGACGAAGAGCAGGCTCACGACGACCCCCAAAATTCCAGTGCGGAGCAAGACACACAACGCCAGCCGTTCAAGAAGCTGGGCGACGTACTGGAGCGCTGGCACCGGACGCGTCAGGAGATCAAGCAAGCCGAGGAGGCCCTGGCGGAGCAAGAGACAGAAAACAAAGACAGCGAACACCAAGCTGCGCAGAAAGAATTCCAGCATCTCCACGACGACAATGCAGCGCCTAGCACACAAGCCATGGGCGCGGCGGACGACGAGGAGGCGCAACCGTTTGACGATTCCATGGCCATTGAGGAGGACGAGCAACAGCAGACAAAGGCGGAGGAGGAGGAGGACGGCAGCGGCGATGGCAAACACCCCGGCAATGACGAGACCAACGAGGACGACTTGGACAACATTGCCGAGGCCGACAAAATGCACGACGACGATGACGATGCAGCCGAAAAGACAGAGCGCAACGACGAAGCTCGCGCCGGTGCATCGATGCGGAAGGGCGCCTACGACCGCGAGGAAGACGAGCAGGACAACGACGACGAAGTAGGCGTGAACGAAGACAATGCTTCTCACGTCGACGAAGACGACGAGGAAGACGAAGATGAACTGGTTACCACGCAACTTCTCTCCACCCACCTCGACGACATCGACGAGTCCTCGCTCATGTCCGCGGAAGAGGCGCTCCGCCAGTGGTCCGTCTTCCAGACCGCCACGCACCCGCTGTCGCTTGCGCTCGCGGCCCAACTGCGCCTGATCCTGACGCCGTCCCAGGCCACCCGTTTGTCCGGTGGCTTCCGCACGGGCAAGCGGCTGAGCATTCGCAAGATCATTCCCTACATTGCGTCCGGGTACAAGCGCGACAAAATTTGGATGCGCCGCAGCGTGCCCACCAAGCGGGCGTACCAGATTCTGCTCTGTGTGGACGACAGCAAAAGCATGGGCGAAGGCGGCTTGCCACCACCGTCGTCGTCGTCGTTGTCGTCGTCATCGCTGTCTTCGGCGGCGTCGCCCGGTCACCTCGCCATGAGTTCCCTCGTCATGGTCGGCCGCGCCCTCGCCATGCTGGAGGCCGGCCAGGTCGGCGTCCTCGGCTTCGGCGCCCGCGTGTTTACCGCCCACGCCCTGGACGCCGACCCGTCCTTTGGTGCCGCGGCCGCCGGCAGCAGCGGCGCCGCCCAGACGCTGCGCCGTTTTGCGTTCCAACAGGACCGCACGGACGTCGCCCTGCTGCTGCGGTCCATCATCGACCGGTTCCAGCAGGCGCGCGCGATGAACGGCGCCGCGGCAACGGGCGGCGGCGCCAGCGCCGACCTGTGGCAGCTGGCCCTCATCCTGTCGGACGGCCTGACGCCGTCGGCCGCGCACGAGCGCATCCGGCGGCTCTTGCGGGAGGCGGCGGAGGCGCGCATCATGGTGGTGTTTGTGATTTTGGACGGCAGCGGTGGTGGCAGCGGCACCGGCAACGGCAAAGACGCGGGCGGGGCCAAGCGGGCCCACCACCACGACAGCGTGCTGGACCTCAAAGAGGCCAAGTTTGTGCAGGACCCGGCGACGGGCGCGAGCCGCGTCGTGGTCGAGCGGTACCTGGACACGTTCCCGTTCCCGTACTACCTGCTGGTGCACCGGCTGGAGGAGCTGCCGGCGGCGCTGGCGGGCCTGCTGCGGACGTGGTTTGCCGAGGTGAACGCCTAGAACAAGATGCCACGTCGAAAAGGGCAACGATCTTCTGCAGAAAACAGAGGGGCATAGGGGGGGTTGGCTGGTAACAAATAGTTACCATAATATACCGGATCTAGAGAGGAAAAAGCATTTTGGGTTCATACATCAGCACGGCGTTTTATTCTTTTTTATTCTGGTTTTATTTTTTTTTCTATTTACAGCGTTGCACATTTTATTAGAATAGAGAAGCTCTAAAAAAAAAAAGCCTCCATAGTCGGCGAGACAGAAGCATTCGTTCTCGCCTCACTTTTGCTACGGAGTTTTCAAGAAAAGCCATAAAGGGGCGACTAGAAAGCGGGCGAACGCCTTTGTTCTTTTGAAAATCTATAAAATGCTTTCTTTCGGACAGCCTTACTTGTCGCTTCGGCTTCTCTCCTTCACATATAAAAACACAAATGCTTCGCCCAACAAAAAGAGAAAAAGGGAAAGTTATCCATCCAGCCAGTCCTTCCAGCCATCCCAGCTTCTCCCTCGGCCCTCCGGCAAAGCAACAAAAAAACAATAGAATACAAGAAATGTGCAGGTCAAATTGGCAAAAAGAAACACAAACGCCCCCAACAATCCCCCTTTCTTGATTTCTTCTTCTTCTCCCGCGGCCCAAAGTGACCCTCCATCCTGTCTACTCCTTGTCCTGGCTTAACGACGACGCCAGGCCCTGCATCTGCTCAATGTCGGCCAACGTCTTGTTGAACACCTTGCTCAGGTTGTTGATCACGCGCGCCCGGTTCCGCTCGTGCCGCGTTATCCAGATGTAGTCCATGATTTCCCGGCTGATCTGCTCCAGCTGGTCCACCGTGCAGCCCGACGTCCGATCTAGGATCGTGTCGAGGATGGGATCCAGATTCGCGTCCGGCGCGCTAATGGGGAAGCCTTGCGAAGAGAGGCGGCTGCCACCTTGCTGCTGCTGCTGCTGCTGTTGTTGTTGCGTTTGCTGCTGCTGCGTTTGCTGCGCCTGCGACTGGGACAATGGTGGTAGCGGCGGCGGCCCCAGCGGCTGGACGGGCGAATGCTGTTGCGACTGCGAGGGGCGCTGGGGCGGCGAAGACGATGAACCCGCGGCGGCGGCCGCCGCCGCCGCCAATGTGCTGTCGTTTTCGGGACCGCTGCCTGCGAGCCTGCTCCGGTTGTTGCCGTCCAGGTCGCCCTTTGCCAGGGCGTGCATCTGCGAATGGACCCATTCGTTGCTGGACGGAGCCTGGCTCGGCAGCGACCCAAAAATCGACTGCGTGTCGGGGATCTGCGACCCTTCGCCGGCGTCGCCACCGCCAGCAGCGCCGGCCACCGTGCTTCCATGCCCACCACTTCCGTTCGCACCGGCGCCGTGGACACCGTTCGTAGCTTGTGTGCTCCACGGGCCAGACGACCGGTTCAGCGAAGACGGATCCGAGGTCTTGGTAGTCGACGCTTCGTTAAGCACGGCCGACGGCGACATACCCGTGGGCAATTCCGTGAGCGCCGAAACCTGCGACACCTGCGTGTTGCCCGCGGTTGCGCGTGTCGACGAGTCCAGCGCGGAGGACCGCGGCCACTGCGGCGGGAGTGTGGCTTTTTGCGGTGTGGCGCCGAAAGGCGAGTCCATCATCACAGCGTCCTCGCCGCCATTGGATACTGGCGCTGACGGCACAGACATTCCGTTGCTCAGGTGCACGTGGTGGTACCCGTTGGAGGGCGACGACGACGATGCTTCCGCAAACGTCGGCTTCAACTGGAAACGTGCCTGCCGCTGCATTTGTTGTTGCGCCGTCAACGGTTCGTCATCATGAGTTGGCCCGCCGTCGTCGTCCCGCACAACGTCCGAGGTCACGAGAGGAGCAAAATCGGCGTCGTCGCCCCCACCCGTTGCAGCACCGAAAATGGCCAACCCGGCCCGTTTTTTGAGCGCCTTCTCCTCGGTTTCTTTGGCCCGTTGGAGCTGCCTCTGGTACAGCTCGTCCCAGTTCACCTGGTTCAAACGCGCCTCCGCTTCCGCAACATCCACCTCGACGTTGGTAACCAGCTCGTTTGCCTTTAACAGACGCTCTTTGTCGCCAATATTTCTAGCATCTTTTGCCAGGGAAACAACGTCCAAATAAAAGTCCTTTGGTCGTGCATAGTAGCCATTCGACAACCGCTCTTCAATGGTGGACAGGTCGAGATTGTAATAAAATTTGCTTGTTGCCTTCTCTACGAGCCCTGGGACGCCGTTCTTGTCTTTGGAGATCATAAATGGACGCGGCTCTTCGTTTGGAAGATCGGGTTGCACGTAATTGGGGTCGGCTTCCTGCCAGAGATACTGAATTTGGGATTCCGGGATGACTGGTTGCCGAAATTTCTTGTATTTTTTGATCTGGTCCATGATGGGCTGCAGCTGCACTTTCAAGAGATTCAACAACAAATGGTCTTTGCGCAGTTCTTCGTCAAGCTCCGCCTTCGTTTTGATTCTTGGCGGCGGCGGTGGAGCAACCGGTAGCTCTTCCAAAACTCTCTTCTTGCGGTTGGCCGGGTCGGGAAAATCATTCGGATTATTTGCTGCGTGCTTCAAGAAATTGTAGAAATAGTTCCGGCGGCTCTCCTGCAAGTTGTTGTTAGGACGAGACCAATGTAACCATGGTAAAAAAAAAAATCAAGCAGAAATACGCACCCTGCTAGGCCGTTCAAGAGTGAGCCGGTTTTTGTATGAGTAACCGAAGAAGTCCCGGAGGACGGCCGGCGGAATATCAGCATTCTCGCATTCGCACGTCCCCAGAACCAGAACTGGGTCGTTTGGCGGGATGGACTTGAGCATGGTCACGAACGTCATGTACGCCGAGCCGGGAAGAGTGTTGTACCAGACGTCGACGTTGGGAATGTAGAGAACAGCTGGCTTGTGCCGCTTGACTTCGATGAAAAAGCCCACAATCACTTGTTCGAGTGGCTACAAAGGTGGCATATGTTAGCTTATCATTTCATCGGCAGGTCGAGCGTGCTTTTGACCCGAGAACAGCAACGACAGTCACTTACCCGTCCGTCACCTAGTAGGCTAGCGAGATCAAAGCTCTGGATATGGACGCCTTCGAAGTGGTTCAAAATTGCGGCTGCCAGGTATCCCTGACCCATGCCGCTGACGCCCGTGAGAAGCAGCCGTGGTCGGAAGGTCCGCGAGCGCTCGAATTCCTGAACCATGTTCTCGCGACCAAAGCCGTGGTCGGCATCTTGCAACGGCTCGAACATGGCCTCCTCCAGGGCGGTTGTCTTTTTCCGCCGCGGCATGACGTCGTCCAGCAATTCCTGAATCTTGGTCAGCTGGTCGGAGAGCAGCGGCGCGATCGCCTTGGGCAGCGGCGCCCAGGCCGGCGCTGCCGACCGCTCCGACGAGGGAATCATGCGGTTCATCGAAAGCATAAAATCAGTGGCGTGGATGCTGATCTTCTCGGGATCAACAACCAGCTTCTCCGGCGCTGAATAAATCTGGGGGTACGTCCGCTGTATGGCGTTCAGGGCTGCCTCGGTAGCGAGAGCACGCAAATCGGCGCCACCGTAGCCCTTGCTGTGCTCAGCCAACATGGCCTTGAAGTTGTCTGTGAGGCCCCAATCCTTCGTGTGGATGTCGATGATGGCCCGTCGGCCTTCCAAATCGGGCAATGGAAAGTAAAACTCGCGATCAAACCGGCCGGGCCGTCGAAGCGCCGGATCAATGTTGTCGGGGCGGTTGGTTGCGCCGATAACAATGACCTGGCCACGGCCGTCCATGCCATCCATCAAAGCAAGGAGCGTCGACACAATCGACGCGTGGATTTGTTCCTGCTTACTAGACCGGACGGGTGCCAGCCCGTCAATTTCGTCGAAAAAGATGATGCTCGGCTGGGTCCGGCGCGCTTCCTCGAAGAGCAGCCGGAGCTGCTTCTCGGCCTCGCCGACCCACTTGCTCAGGGCGTCTGCGCCCTTTCGCATGTAGAAGGTAATCTTGCGGCCGCCCAGGCCGACGGAGTTGGCCAACGCGCGAGCGAGAAGCGTCTTGCCCGTACCTGGTGGGCCGTGAAACAGCACGCCGCGAGGCGGTGTCACCTTGAAGCGCAAGAAAAGCTCCGGGTACAAGAGGGGCAGCGTAACCATCTCCTTGAGCTGGTTGATGTGGCCCTGCAGACCGCCCACTTTGCTGAAATCAACCGACATGTCCACACCGAGCGGGTCGGCATCGGCGAGCGCCTTCTGGTTTTTGATTTTGCCGACGTTCGCGTTCGCAGACACACCCGTAATGGCCTCGAGGTTGAGCGGCGCGGCAAAACCAGAGGGCGCTGTGCCCGCCGTTGGCGTCATGCCAACGTTTCCGCCAATGGCACCATGGCCGTCTGTGCGGTAGTTCATCTCGTCGTCGCTGCTGTCGGAATCGACGTTGCCAGCGGCTCCCGTGCCCCAAGGGCCGCCGATCAAAGCACCGGCACCGCCGCCGCCGCCAAAGGGTCCAAAGGTGGAGAGAAGATTGCGTTGCCACGTCGATGCATTGCCCCCGCGGGCGTTGCGTCGGCGTGCTGGGGTTTGGGCGGCGTCGGCCTCCTCTTCTTGCTCGATGAGAAACTGATCGAGCGGCTTGATGCTGTAATCGACCACCTTGGTCGTTCGCCGGCGCGACGTTTCCTCGTACACGATCGACGGAGAGCGCCGCCGTCGCCGCCGCCGAGGCCGAGAATGGGAGCTTGCACGCAGCTCTTCGGCTTCCATGGCGACTTCGTCCCGATCGACGTCATCCTCTTCGTCAGACTCGTGGTGGCTCCGTTTGGATCCCACTTTCAGACGTGTTGAACGGCGCCGTCCTCGCGAGTTTTGGCTCGAGTCGTCCTCGGTCGTGTTGGCTCTCTTTTTCTTTTTTGGTGACTCGTCCGAGTCGAAAATTTCTGCGTCCCCCGACTCCTCGTCGTCCATGGGCTCAAAGTCGCTGCTAGGTTCCTTGAGCGACTTGGCTTTGCGAAGGCGTGATCCACGGGTAAGACGCCGCCCAACGGTGTCCTGACCCTCGTCGCCCGCGTCAGCTGCAGCCTCTTCGGCAACATCGTTGTCGTCCTTCGCGGCAGCCAACGACGCCGCTTTGGCACGCGTTAGACGCATTCGGCGGTTGATGGGTTTCACGTCATCCTCGTCTTCGTCGTCGTCGTCAACATCGTTATCATCGTCGTTCATGACAACGTCTGCTTCTCCTCCTCCTCCTTCTTCTTCTTCCTCTTCTCCTCCTTCCACGTCTTCTTCCGCAGCGTCTTCGTCGATCTGACCCTCTCCTTCTCCTTCATCATCATTCTCCGCAGCACCCGCACCGCTGCCGTTGTTGTTACTGTCACCGTTGCCATCACCGCTTTTCGGGTCATTTTCATGTTGACCGTCCTTTAGAAACACAAAATCGTCGTCGTCGTTGTCGTCACCGGCGTCCTCTCCCGCTGCCAAACGTTGCATGCGTCTCTGTATACGAGACGAATCGCGCAGTGTGCTTTCCTCAACGCCGTCGCCGCCACCAATGGGGCCGAGTTCGTCAACGTCATCATCCGCCAAGGACTCGCGGGCGAGGCTGTCCTCTTGGGTAGCCTCTTCGATGGGCGGGGCTGGCGGCTTTTTGAGACCTTTGGACGCCCGGCGGGGCCGCCCGAGTTCAAGCGTAGTATATGCCTCCGGGCTTTTGCTGCGAGACGAGGAGGCAAGCTTTGCATGCCGGCCAGAGTTGGTCAACTCCATGAACTCGTCGACCTCCTCGGTCGTGGCCCGCGTGCGTCGCGTCATGGGTGCAGCGGTAGCGGTTGCGATGCGTTCGCGAAGCTTTTTCGGACTCGTTTTCAGAACAACGATGCGGGAGGGACGCGAAGAGCGAGATGGGCGCGACGGGCGCGAGGAACGCGCGGATGCTTGTGCAGCCGACTTTGATTTCCTTCGTGGCCGCAGTTCGTCCTCGTCGTCCACGGACTCTGATTCCTCCTCGGCCGCGACGTTGCCTTCGTCTTCGTCTTCGTTTTCGTCTTCGCTGCTCTCCCGGTAGCTCAAATGCTTGACGGCTGCTTTGCGTACACGGCGGCCGGCAGCACTAGTCAGAGGCGCGTCGTCGTCCTCGTCGTCGTCCTCGTCGTTCTCGTCTTCGGAGTAGGGCGCTCCCAGGCTGTCGTCGGAGACCACTTCGTCGTCCTCGTCAATGTCCGAGCCCTTGTACCGGTTCTGTCGTCTGCGCTTTGTGGGGGTCCCGTGCGATCGATGGGGGCCCTTTTGCTTCTTCTTCGACCGTCGTGGACGCTCGCCGGCTTCGCCAGGCACAAAGTTCTCGTCCGAGGAATCCGACTTGTTCGGGTCAAAATCAAGAATATCCCGCTTCCGCTTACTCGGCATCGTGATTGTGCAAGCAAGGACCGACAGAAGCAGCCAAACTAGGGCAGTCCTACAGATTGCAAACTACCCAGATATGCCAAGCCCGAAACCAGATTGCACGCAGCGAGATAATGTGTCCCGTCACTCTGGTTGTTGGTGTGTTTTTTTGGTAACGGCCTCGTCTTCGGATGCCGTTTTGTACCCGCGTTTTTTTTCTTTTTTTTTGCTCGACCGATTTACCGCAGGGAGGCCATCTGAACAAGAAATTCGCCCGTGGCCAGAGGAGAGAAGACGGACAGAAAGGAAAACAAGAAGTCGGGTCGAGAAAAGATGATAGTCAGTCGGAAAGCCTCTAGGTTGTTGTTGATCGCGCTCGTCGGCAAGGCCTGGTCTGGTGATGAACTAAAAAAGCACCCGGTTTGGTTGGACGCGTCGAGAGATGGAGTACGCCGTGGAAGGTCTATGTCGATGCACTGAAAAAAAGAAATAAAAAAAAGGTGAAGGCGTGCGAGAGCGGGCGGTAATAGGAACGCGACGTCAAGGTGAACGGGCGAAGCAGGTCTCGAGTAAGGGAAGAGGAAACACAAGGCAGCAGGGATTCAACGCTGGATGCCACTGGATGGAAGAAGGGAAAGAAAAGCGAAGAGAAGAAAAGAAATTAAAAAACTATGAAGATGAGAAAAGAAAAAGGGCAACAAAGATGAAAAGAATGCAAAAACCAGGGTCAGTCACCAAAGATGCTCTTTCCTACTACGTTCGTGGCTTCCGCGCGACGCCGCAAAACTTCTTTTTTTCGGGGACAGGCAGAGAAAGTTGGAGGGCGACCTGAGAAACCAAAGCAAGAAGGAGAAAGAGAGAGAAGGAGCAAAACCGCGCCAGTGCAAAACAGTGGAGCCGGGCAAAGCGTGACAAACCAATGGGAAGGCGTATTGACGGGCTCTGCTTCCCTTTGTTCTATTCCAGGCAGGTCCGTGCACCTACCAAAAACAGCCGGCACCTACCATTTTCCGCAGCCCGTTTTTTTCTGGTCCCACTTTTTTGTGTATTGTGGAAGAAAAGCGTCTTTTGTCGCATCGCGACAAAAGACAATAGACCAGACAATCGTTACAGTCCACACAACATAACGATTGTTCTCATCGACGCCGAAAAAACAGTAAATGACATTCAATTGAAACAATCGAAACTAAAACATGCGGATCAATAACACATTGGACGCGTGCCCGGGAGGGCCATTATGGTAGGGAGCGGTGACAGAAAAACGAGTTGGGCAAA
This sequence comes from Niveomyces insectorum RCEF 264, assembly GCA_001636815.1. Classification (NCBI taxonomy): domain Eukaryota; kingdom Fungi; phylum Ascomycota; class Sordariomycetes; order Hypocreales; family Cordycipitaceae; genus Niveomyces; species Niveomyces insectorum. Next base: position 493,039 of record AZHD01000021.1, read on the forward strand.
CGAGAATGAGAAAGTAAACAAAAATAAAAAAATCCGGGGAAACGACAAAAGAAAAAGCTTGTGATTGCGAAAAAGAAACGAAAATAGAAATACGGCGAGAAAATAAAGTTTCTTGTTCCCCCTTATGTGGGGCTGCGCCGATGCGGCTCAAACTGCCTACGGGCGGAAGAGACAGAAGGGAGAGGGGGGGAACCAGGCAAAAGAACGGGGGCCCAGGCCGGCCCGAAGAAACTGACTCAGTGCCAGCAAGCAGTTTAGCAGTGGCATTGGTTTGAGAGGTGTTTGTAGGGCGGCCGGGGGTCTTACTTGTGGTCAGGCGAACGAGGAATCACAACGACGACACGGCCAGCTGTCTGGCTGTCATTATATAGTCATGGCTGACCAGGTTTGCCAATCATGTCTCTTGCCCCGGCAACTTTTGCAGTTGAAGCATGTTCCTGTGTTGGTGAAACCTAGGAAAAAGCCTGTATGCGTTGGGGATTCTATTGTGATGCCCACTTTTAGCGGGTTCAACGGCGGTTTGTTTATCACGGGGTACATCATCAGTTCTACAAAAAAGCCTTTTTCTTCTAGAAAAATTAAGAATTAATAAAATTAATAAAATAAAATGGCAATATGAAAATGAAAAGTTGAGATAAAAATAAAAGAAAAGCCGTGCAGCAGCGCGTGTTCGCTGGTCGTTATGAGGCAGCAGACGTTGCAATTTCTAAGGCGACGCCCTTTCCAAGCTCCGAGCATTCAAGACTCGGCCGCATACATACGTCTCTACGCGAGCAGAGGGAGCAGCAGACTCTACAGTTTAATGTGGTAATTTTTGCTCGAACGGAGGTGATGCAGAACCGTCGTGCAAGTCACACGTCCCTACCTATTCTCATCTCTTCCCCGGCACCAGACTCGGCGGCATCTCTATTTTGTGCTTCCGCTTCCGCCGACCGATCTCGGCCCACTCACAATCGACGCACACAGGTCGCTTCAGTGCCGCACTCCATAGCATATTCGGCTCGCGTTCGTCCCCGTGCTCCACGCCGAGCTGCCGCAGCGGGACCCACGCGCTCCACACGGCCATATCGGCGTGTCCGGCAGAGGCCCGGCCGGTCAGGTTCGCGTGCAGGTTGTGGTGGCAAAGAGCAAGAAAAGTGCGCAAGTTGGTTCACGACGGCTTTCTCCGCTCTTTTTGCGTTGTTGCGGTTCATTGAGTGTGCGGGCTTCCGCGTCTTTGGCCCGCCTCTCTGCGTCTTTGTTGGGTTGGCGCTGTCATTCAAGTTCTTGTCATTCTTCGGCTATCTCCATTATTGTCAAGAAGGCTATGCCACGCAAGACCGCGGCGAGGACCAAGTGATATACACTGGCGGCAAAGGCTGCAAGACACACGATATATATCACGTGACTAGTAAATGACTGCGCCCGTTTGGCCTCGTTCATTCTGCCGTGTTTGACCGCCTTATGTCTAGCTTAGGCTCCTGGGAGATATACGCCGTTCCTATCGATGCCCTTTTAGAAGCTTGTCCGCCCACTATGGACACGATTCGCATTGGCAGTGGCCGGGCCGTCAACTTCAGCGAGGCATACGAGAGCGAGGCCGACATTATCAGCCTGGGGAAGCAGTGGAACGACACCCGGGCGTTCAGACTTACAGTATGGGAGAAGCGGCGAGCGCTGGAGCGGCTGGTGGCGTTTTACGTGGGCGCGGACGCGGCGCGTGTGGCCATCGGACACCCCTACTCTTGGCGGCAGGGCGCGTTCAACGTCGTGGTGCCGATGCTCGTGTTTAGCGACGTTGACGAAGCGGAGGCGGCGCGGGCAAACGAACTGGCTATGGGCCCTTTGGTCGCGAACGTGCAGCACGTCGTACTCCGCTGCCCCGTGCCGGGTAAGTGCGCCGAGGCACACCACCCCGGGTCGGTCCTGGAGAAGATGCGGTGCGAGGCGGCGGCGTACGTGTGGATGCAGCGGCAGTGCGCAGACGTGCGTATTCCATATCTGTACGGCTTCGGGCTGCCAGACGGCACGCACTTTGCGCACACCGCGCAAGTGCGGTTCGTACGGCGCGCGCTGCGACGCTTGCGCCAGTGGTTGGCGACGCTGCTTGGGTGGCCGGTACCGTCAGACTACGTGGCAGTGCAGCCGATGCAGCCGATGCAGCCAGCGACGCATTCTACAGAGCAGTCAAAAGAACCGCTGGCAACGCAGCCCCCGGAGAATCCCATGCCCAGCGGGTATATGGTGTTGGAGCACCTGGGACCGTCATTTGGGCGCGAGCTTCCGTTTGTCGTCCAGAACCAGCAGCTGGACCACGAGCCGGCCAAGATGCGCAACCTGTTCCGCGATGTCTCGCGCATCCTGCTGGCGGTGGCACGCATTCCCCAGCCGCGGATTGGCGCGTTCCGGTTCAATCACGACGGCACCATCTCGCTCGACAATCGGCCGGTCACGCCCGACATGTTCATCCTCGAGAACGAGGGCGCGCCACGGACGATCCCCATCGACAAGACGTATACAAGTACGGAGCAGTATGTGACGGACCTCGCAACGTTCCACGACGAGCGCTTTCTCGCGGCACCGAACGCGGTCACGTCGGAGGATGACTGTCGATGTCAGATGGCTATCAAGGCGCTCTTCCGCAGCATTATGCACCGCTTCATCAATAAGGATTTGCGTAACGGCCCGTTTGCGCTTTATATGGGCGACAGCAACGCAGCAAACATGTTTGTCGATGAGGATTGGAACGTGACGGCTATCTACGACCTCGAGTGGCTGATCTCAGGGCCCATCGACTTACCTCGCTTCCCGAGTTGGCTTACGTGGGACTCGATCGACCACGTCAGCGATACCGGGTATGCCGCCTACAACAAGATGCGGGAGATGTTTATGGAAGCATTCAAGGCGGAGGAGCGTTTGGCCGACACGGCAGCGTTGGAAGCAGCGGCGGGACGGACTCTCAGCAGCATCATGGAGGAGTCCTGGTTGTCGAAACAAACCTGGATCTTTAAGTCGCTGCTGTCGGTTAATGGGCTGTACCACGTCACACAGAACCAGTTTGCGCCCATGTTTTACCCGGACGAGATACCCTACGAGGATCTCTCTTACTTATGGGCGGAGGGAACGAGAGACATCACAGCGAAGAAAGTGGCCGACCGCAAGGCTTATGTCGCTGAGCTGGCGGCCTTGTTTGGACGCGATCCGCCAGCCGAGGAAATCCAGAAGACCGGGACTACGGAGGCTGCATTGGACGAAGAAACGAAGTGCCGGGGGTAGAGAGCTGTGTGTTCTTCTGTAGTCTACTTCTTAGAACTTCCCTTCCTCTTCCTATGATCCTATGCCGACTCGCCGGTCGACCTTATAATTGTAAGCACACTTTCCTCCATACCACCGAGAATGTCGACAAAGTCACCACTCGTGATATCGGCGCCGGTCCGCGGCTCACTGTCTGTCCCTTTCTGCTGAACCCTGCCGATGGTGACGACCTGAGCGGTGGCGGCGGCGGCAGTAGTAGCTTCAGCCGACTGGCCGCTGTACGAGGCGGAGTCCGTGGCGTTGGCGGACTGAGTGGTATGCTCCGAGGTTACCGACTCCGCGGTCACCGACGCCGCCGCCGATTTTATAGAGTGTTGGCCAAACGTGCCGTCACTCCAGCGACCGAGGACGTGGGCCGAGCTTTGCGCCGCTTGGCTGTCTGCGGGTGGGACAGTATGGTGGGCGGGGTTGGGAGCGATGACCGAGGAGGGAATGTCGGCGGAGTCGGGCGCCGAAAATGTCGCCGTGGACTTGGACTCCTGACTCTCTCGGTTGGTGACGTTCGTAGCCATTTCGGAGTTGGAGAGCGATCGGAATGGCTAGAGAGAATGGCGAAGAGAGGACAAGACAGCCTTTATCTGCGGTATATATATATATATATATATACAACGGATATGGGCGTGTCACGGACGAGCGGAAAACTGCAGTAGAGCCGTACTCGTCGTTCTGCTGCTAGGCAGCAATGCGTTTGCAAGTGTGAAATAATGTCATAAAAAAGCGCAGGCTGTGTACGCTGAAAAAAATAGTAGCAGTTAAAGGCCTACTACTTCGAATCTCCAAATACGCTGCTTAGATAATTTGCAGGGTGTTAATGTAGGGAGAGACAAAAGAGAGAAGACAATATGCATTGATAATGAAAAGATGGGAAAAAAGGATTCTGTTTATCTCCTCTACTTTCAGTTGTCCGCACGCTCAGCTGCCACCTTTTTCCCTTCATATATGTACAGTAGTACTTCGCCTCTGGCTCCACACACACTTTGGCTACAAAAGGAAGATATACCAGCTCTCGTACTTCGGGTGGACAATCATAGGACCGGGAAAACTGCATTGTCACACTGCCATATTCTTTACAACTCAGCCTTGCCGACGTTGCTTTAAGTACAGGGAAATCAAAAAAAAGGAAAAAAAAAAGAACGAAACGTACAGCAACGGTGATTCGCTGATATTTGCGGGTATTTAAGAAAGATAAAAACTTGTTAGCGGCGCAAGACGCAATGGTCATGAACCTGTGCTCTTCCTCGCATGCCAGAACGAGAATATGATCAAGGTCTGCCATATTTCGGAACACTTAATTGCATCAAATCTCCATCAGACAACGCAATAAAAAAAAAGCCTTCGCTCAAAAAGTTCAAGACACGTATCAACAGCTTCCTCAGTTAACTTTTGTCCAGTAAAAATGTCAATCTATCTCTATTTTTTATTTTTTGGTTTTTTGGTTTTTCTGCACCTGATTAGATCAAGGAAACTAGTCATAAGTACTAAGTACTCGGGAACGCCCGTTGCCGTCTGTCCGTTCCGTACCCGATACTTAGCCTGCCGGGTCGCTCGCGGTCTCTGGCTTAAAAAAATTGCCGCGTTGTGATGGTGAATGTTTCTTATTCGCATCTTGAGCTGTGGAGCTGTAGGAGGAACTTGACTATGGAAGAAGATCTCAATAAAAAGGGCAATAACCGATTTGGCCTACTTGGTTAGCCTTTTTTTTCTTCTTCTGAGTTTTCTGTCTTTTTGGTGGTTGTTTTTCTGTTCTAAGTGAAATAAAAAGGTATGATAATATTATGAAAAGGCACTTTGCCATTATCTCGCATGGGAACACGACTCGCATATTGCATCTACGTTAGCTCCTCTTCTAGCGAGGCACAACTCCAGCGCTTCAGCCCCAACACGGGGATCGGGAGGTTCCTTGCCAGCGCGTGTAGTTGAGCACCACTCACTTTAATGGTATGCAACAGGGGATAAACGTAGCCCACACTTTATGTCTGCCTGTCCGTACAGATTGAGGCACACGATTCTACGCTCAAAAATGTTTGCTCCCTACCAAGTCGACAGTAAAAGGAGACACTCCTCCTACCACCATGTTGCTATCAAACACCATCAACCCAGCTACTCTCAACTGGAAAGCGCGCACATATGACCCCGACGCGTCCATGGACAAGGCCATGCGGCAGACAGACTGGCCCGCGCTCTGCCAGCTGGCCACGAACCTACGCGGCGTGTCCTGTGTGCCGCTGGACTACGCCACGAACGGCCTCAACAACATGGCCCGCCTGCTGCAGTTCAAGGACGGTGTGCTGTGGGTGGCCCGTGTAGCTATGCGGCGGTCGGCTGCCGACACGGCCAAGTTGCGCAGCGAGGTGGACGCGATGCTCTGGATCCGCCAGCAGTCGAGCCTCCCCGTGCCTGAAATCTTTGCGTACGAGGTCGACGTCGACGAGCACAACGCCGTGGGCGTCCCGTTTGTGCTCATGTCGTTTGTGCCCGGAAACACCGCGATGGACGTCGGCGGCGGCTACGAGACGCACCACGGCATCATTCCGGCCGCCCATCGGCCGCGCTTCTACCGCGCCGTAGCCGCGTGCCACGTCTGTCTCTCCAAATTTTTCTTACGGTATCCCATTCCACACCGTCGCTGACCCGACCAACCACAGGTGCAAATGACATCCTTGCGCCTGCCCAAGATCGGCACAATTCGTAGGACGCCCGACGGCGCCTTCGAAGCCGGCCCTATTCCCGGCATCGGTGGCCCGTTCGACACCGCGACGGCCTTTTTTGAGGCATGGGCCGACCACGCCCAATTTCCACGCCGGCCCGACGAGATCCTGGACACCATGCACGGCGCCCCCGAGGCGGAGCAGGTCCTTTGCGCTGTCGACAACTTCTTGAGCCGGTTCCGCACTGTGGCGCCACGGCTCGTGCGCCGGAACCAGCACAGCGACCGCGACCGCGGACCGTTTCCGCTTTGCCACCCCGACTTCTTACACAGCAACATTATTGTTGACGACACTACCTTTGACGTCCTCGGCGTAATCGACTAGGAGGGTGCCTGCACCCTGCCGCTGGAGCTCGTCCGCTTCCCGCGCTTCCTCGACGCCATGCCGCGACGGTTCGGCCGGTCTGACGACTACGGCGCCGACGGCAAGCCGCATGACGAGGACGAGCGGCAGCGGTGGTGCGAGCGCCGCGAGTACGTGCAGATGGTCGCGGCGCTGGAAGCGCTGGAGCGCGGCCCCGGTGTCGGTGCTGGCCGGGGGGACCACACGCTCTCGTCGTGCCTGGCGGACGAACACGCGCAGGACCTGTCGTACGCGATGGGAGCCTTTGAGGGCGGCAAGATGGGTGTCTACGACCAGCTACTGGACGGTCTGGAGGAAAGGCTGCCGTTACGCGGCGAACCGTTGTGAGGACAAGATGGGGGCTACGGGAATCGCACACAGGTTTTTTCGAGGCGTCTCACAAAGGCCTGGACGTGTACTTCAGGCCGGCCGCGTAGGGTTCGCGCAAAGGGAGACGGGCGCGGCAGCAACTGCACAGGCTTTCCAGTATCTGTGGCCATCCGTGGATACTATGCTCCATTGACTGGTTTATATTGTGCGCTTCGCTTCCCATACTCTGTACGCTCCGACCATACTTTTAGATCGCATTATAATAGTAATTCTTTTATTTCGGGGTTTTCAGGTACTCGTGGAAGTCCTGTCCGTTCGTTTTATCATGCTTATGCTAGATTGAAAAGAAAAATACGCCCATACCCCATCGTCTTTTGTGAAAATGACACTGGACGCCTCAACATAAATGTGTTCATGCTCGCGCCTCTTCGAAGTACATCCCCCACACCCCCCTCCGTCCTTGTCAAATAGCAACACCGCCCCCTCCCCGCGTTGCCTACCGCCGCTTCCGCTGGCGCATGCTGTTGGGAAATCGGAGCGGCAGCACCAGCTTGGCGATGTGGCTGATCTTGTCCTCCGTCTTGACCACCTTGGTCCGCGCGCCGATCTCGGCAAAGTACTGCGACATCTGCCGCGGCTCCAGGCGCAGGTCCGCGCGTAGGTCCAGCATGTCGACACTGAAGTTGTCGATGAGGCAGGCGAAGACGCAGCAGTGCGTCATCAGCAGGTCCATGTGAAACTTGCGGAGCGTGCCGTTGTCGGTGAAGTGGGCCCGGATGTTCTCGATCACGGCGTCGGGCGCGCCGTCCATTTGCTTCTCCAGCTTCTCCCGCGGCGGCTGCCGCTTGGTGCCGCGTATCTTGCCCGGACGCGCCGCCTGCCAGTACAGGATCACCCAGTACAGGTACCGCAGCAGCCGCAGCTGGTCGAGCGCGTCCTCGCGTGCCGCCACGGTCCCGACTCGCTGCGCCACGAACCGTGAGTACAGGTTGATCGGCTCGTTCGCCTGGGCCGCCTGCTGCCAATCGCGGACGGGGACGCTCGCCAGCACCTCGCCGCCGACGATCTCGTCGGCCACGTACACGTCGTGGACGTCTGCCGCGTCGTAGTGGCCCTTGGGCACGGGCTTCGCCTGGTCCACCATGGCCTGCAGCTCCTCGCGTGTGGCCATGCCCGCCGTGGCCGCCTCCATGGTGTCCATCAGAACCCGGTCGCCGGCGCCCATCTGCGCCGGCTGGTAGCTGCCGTCCTCGTTGCGCGTCCGGTTTGAGATGGCGTTTTCCGTTAGCGACAGGATGGCTTTCTTCGCCTTCTTGGTGCCAAACGTCTGGCCCAGCTCGTTTCTCGACTCCAAGACCGTCTATTGTTGAAAGAAAAAGAGAAAAAAAAGTAAGCAAATCGAAGAATACCGCGCAGCACCCGAACACAAGGTGGGTAACATAGAGGAAAGAAGAGAACGAACCTTCCTGGCTGGAGTCCCTTGAACCTCCTCTTCTGGCGCTTCCCGCGCCCGTACCGTGCCCCGGATCTCCATCTTTTTTGCCTCAATCACCTGCAGCTGGCCAGTGGCTGGGTCGAAGATGCCAATGTAGTGCTGCAAGGACGCATCGGCGCTTTCGGATCGGTTTTCTTTGCCGACAAAGTCCACCGTCCGGTGGGACGACGACTGCAAGATCATCTCGTCCGAGGCACTTGGCGGTCGTGATCGTTTTGAGGCAGGTGTGGGTTTTGTCTGGGAATAGCTATCGAACTGAAACGACTCTGGAATGCTCAATCCTGGTGTCGTGGCTGTGGCCAATGTTAGCATTGCAAGGCAATGTTCAAACCTCACATTTAATTCAGAAAAAAGCCCCGCAAAACACCCACCAACTACCGGTGCTGCAAACCGAGGCCGCACGACATCCGACACCCGAATCACTTTGGCAGCTTGTTGTTTCGGCCCCAATTGCTGCGGCGGGCCTTCTTGTATTGAAACCTTCTTCTTTTTCGGTTTGCTGCTGTCGACGGAGACGCCATCTCTCCGCCGTTTTTTGCCCGCGTCGAGTGCCATGGTAGTGGTTTGCAAAAGCAAAGACATGGGCTTTTGTCTGCCGATTGAGGTGTAGCTTTTGGGCCGCGAAAAAAAAAAGGTCAGCCTTGCTCTTCAATTTCTTGCTCGAAAAGGCTGGGCAGTATCGTTAGATCCAAAAAATTTCGTCCCTCTTCACTGATAACGGCAGAATGCGAACAAGCAAAGAAAAAAAAAAGGCGGTGAGTTGCTCAGTTCAATCGTCAGTTTCGTGTCAGATGATTAGTCACGTGGAGGCGTTTTCTTCATACAATGCAAAATGACATCAAAAAAAGGCTCTCGAGTCAGTGTTCCATGCGGGGAATGCAACGGAAAAACCCTCGGCGCGCTCTTAGGGCACACACCAAGTTTTGTGCTCCAAAGCAGCTCTTTCGAATAACCCTTTTTAGTCGCCTTCCCCTCCCTTCCCTTTCCTGAACTTCCTCTTTCTTCCAACCCAAGCTCAACACCAAACAATTTTCTCATCCCAGGACCAGTGAGTACTGCCCTTCCGCGCCATTGCTTCCAAACCAGTCTGCACAATCTGGCTTAGCAATTGTTTTCGTCGTCGACGCAATTGCTTCCGCCTGCTTTCGTTTCGCCTCGTCGATTGACCGCGTTGTCGCGTGCGTTGGGCGGACGAGACAGCTGTTGAGATGAGCTCCAAACTAACCTCGATGACCCAGATTCGTTCAAGATGAGAGCCAAGTGGAGGAAGAAGCGCGTTCGACGCCTCAAGCGCAAGCGGAGAAAGATGCGGGCGAGATCGTATGTTACCTTTTTTCCTTCACAACTGGTTGAGGGAAGAATCTTTGCTAACGCTTTGAGCAGCAAATAAACGCATTTCTTCTCAGTCACGACTTCTAGTCAGCTCCGCACTTCATTCTTTTGAAGAGGCAGCAAGCGAAATTTCGCTGAGAGCTTCTCGACAGACCAACACCGAAAGACGCTCCCCATTTTTTTGTTTTCCTTGGCCCACGACGCCTTTGGCGAGTCCGACAGCAGTCGAGGCAATGACATTTCAAGCATCACGAGACGACTCGGCTATGCAACGACAAGAAGCAACCACCCAGTGGCCACTTGTGCTAGAATGACAACGTTTCGACATGTGCTTTGGGCAGCTAGGTGAAGATGGTTACGGGAGGACAGCTGGATGGGCAGCTTTTTCGAGATGAAGTGGGATCGCAACCGGAGCTGATCCGACAGCAAATTTTTTTTTGGGACAACTCGTAGAAGTTGTGAAGGACTTTATGGAGAAAGGACGTGTTTGCAGGGTCGCCGACCTGTAAAAGGAAGCCTGCCGTCGCAGAGATCCTATTTTTAAGAGAAAACTGGCAGACAAACAATAAAACCGAGCAGTATGGCTTCCAAACAAAAGAGTAAACATAAACGTGCATTTTGTATGTTTTATTATGCTTGATTCATCTGGGATGGAAGCTCAATATAGCGCCCAGAGTCTGCGTCATTGGGCAGCCAACCAGTACCAGAACACCCAATCTATTTTCCCTTATAACACGTATTCCTTCTATATTGATAGAGTCGTTGCGGTCTTGCTCGGTTTTCGGGTTCAAACCCAAAACGAACGTAAATTGCGCCATATTCGATTTTATCATAGTTACCTATCGAAAACGTTAACTCTTCGCGATTCCTTGTAGCATACTAATCCAGCAACTACAATTATCCGACTCCGTTGCATCAACTGCCGAGACTTACATTTACAGCTCTCAGCTGTTCGTCGTCAGGATTAACAACATCATCAGGTCGACGTTTGCTGGGAACAGAGGGTGTCTCCTAAAGACAATTGAAAAAAAGAAGTCTAGATAGAAAGAGAGAATGTACCAATATAGCTTACTTGCCATACAGAATAAACTTGGGTATAAAAGGTCTGAGAGGGCAATGGCACGTTGAAGGCAGGAACTACTTCACCTACACTACCACCGATTCGCAAGCAATCTTCGGGCTGTAACATCGCGTAGTTTATGCTAACCCGTGCACTGATTTTATAACCACTCATACGCTCTCTCTCCATACACGTTGACTGAAGAAAAGAAGGGCACACATATCTTGGCTGGGTCGCTCTTTCCTGAACTTGCCTTTTGGTTGACAAGCATCGAGAATTCAAGAGGAAAGAACTAGCAAGGCTCCTTCCATATATACGTGAAATTGGAAATGCGCAGTCACGTAGAAATAATGGGCAGCCCACCAAATGTGACCTTCACGTTGATTCTCCTGATCCCCAAACTCTTCATTTTGGCTTTTCGCTCCACGTCACCACCGTGCTTGAGCTCTTGACAGCCACCACGAATTATCGCCAGGTGCGGTGTCTTGTCCGAATGGCTGCAACGAATGCCCTCGGTTGCGCCTCGCCGATAGCCCCGGAGGACGGCAGCAGTTCAAGCGACGTCGAAGAGGTCCCGCGAGGACCGTTGGCTTGGATTGAGGTAGAGAGTCTGACTTTTGGGGAGTTCAAGCAAGGCATGCAAAACACATGAAGTTGATCTTCTTCGTATATTTCAAACAAATAAAAAGCTAACATTTCGAATCTGTACAACGAAGTGGTCCGCGTACCTTTCTCTAGGAACCAGGTCATCAAGATCGGCAGGGACACAAGGAGAAGGTAATAAGAGAGTCGTGAAGGACTTGGTCAGGCTCAGTGAACGTGCCGAGGTCTGACAAAGTTGCAGCAATCTACGCCTCAAGAATGCAGCCGTCTCTCCGCTCCACTGCGAGATTTACTCCGTGTTGTTCGCCAAGAACGAGCAATGCCCGCCTCTTCTCTACGTGCGCGATTGCCAGTCGACATCCGGGACCTACGTCAACGGCCAGCTTGTCGGGCAAGGACGGTACGTGACAGCGGCTAGGCTGCTCGAGAACAACGATGCCATTTCTGTCGGGCCATGCACGCTCCGCATCTGCGAGTACCCCGTTCCGGCTACGAACATTACCTTGACTAGCTGCCAGAAGGAAGAGGCCACGGTATGGCGACAATATCTGAACAAACCTTCCTTCCTGCGTTGCTGTCTTAGGCAGAATACTGAATTTATTTCTATGCACCTAGCTCTTTGCGGACGAATATGTGCTCAAGGACACGGTCATCGGATACGGTGCATTCGCCAATGTGTACTTGGCAGTGGAAGCTAAGACGAAACGGCAAGTCGTGTGCAAAGTCCATGATCTCACGAACCTCGTGGACAAAACCGCAATCCGGCGAATAGTGCAAGAAGCCACCGTTTGGAGCCAGCTCGACCATGTAGGTTGCTTTCCGGGAACCAAGTTCCTACCGGACACCCGTCTAACAGCCCGCAGCCCAACATTATTTCCTTTCGACGCGCATTCAGGACGAAAAATACAATGTAAGTCATGTGGGAGAGACGGATCTACCATTCCATATGTTCTAATGCATTTTTTTCATTGCCAGGTTTACTTTCGGCGAGTTGGCAACCGGCGGCGACCTATTCTCTCTCCTTGAAAGAGAGAGGTTTATTCCGGAAATAGAGATAAAATGGATTGCTACTCAGTTGCTAGGCGCAGTGGACTACCTCCATTGCAAAGGCGTCGCCCACCGCGACATCAAACCCGAGAACATCTTGTGCACGTCGAGCTTGTACATGCATCACAGAATCGCCTTGGCCGATTTTGGCTGCGCTGGCGTAGCAAGCTTCGGCAGGATGACCTCCTACGTTGGGACCAAACCATATCGAGCCCCGTATGCGGATCCCTTTTTTGTTCCGAAATCGCTCTTTTTTCCCACCCTTGTTAAAATACTCATTTGTTGTTAGGGAGGTCCAGTCGTCAAACGTGCCGCACAAGTTCTCTGTGGACATATGGGCCGTTGGCATCGTCATGTTGCAGCTTCTTGCTGGGGCCCAAGGCGTCGAGATGTTGGCAGATTCGCAAGGTGCATGCGAACAGCTCATCCGAGTGTTGAATACACAACGAGCCGGTGTGAGAAAGCAGCCGATCTCCCAGGAGGGCGTGGATTTTATCCTCGCTTGTCTGAATCCCAACTCGCACGAAAGGCCAACAGCGGCGGCAGCAGCCAAACATCCATGGCTCAGCGGATCTGAACAGGAGCGGACACTTTTTCGTGAACGCAAAAAACAACTCGCTTGGAAGCCAAGGGACATCGTCATACCCGCTGTAGTGGATCTTCGAAGGGCCACCGTTCGGGAGGCCCAGAAGCAAACGTACCAGGACAACGATACCAATGACGTCAACAGTATGGCCAACGATGTTTTGGGTGAAGAATCTCAACTTGAGGACAATTCAGGCAACTGCATTAATCCACAAAATGCACCAGCCGACGTGAAAAATCAAGAGCAGTTTCTCGCTGAAGGAGAAGACGACGTTCACAAGCATAGAAAACCCGTCCGCCGTTGTGAAACAACTGTCGGTGGTGAAGATACAGGTTTGGTAGCAGAGCAACGGACTCGCTCTACTCCGTAGGTGATGCTTGTGTATTTCAGAATTTGGGGGAGCCGGCGCAAGATTTGGGAAACGGGCGTTGCTGCTTTGTTTTTGTGAGAATTTCATGAAACGCAGAGTTTGATATGTGGTGTATCCTGACGTATTATAGCAAGATGATGAGATGACGAGACGACGAGACGATGAGATAAGGAGATATTTGATAGTGTTAATTTAAAATAAGATACTAAACTGAAAACATGGTGTCTTGCAGTTGCCCGTGTTCAGCTTTCACAGCTTCGAGTCGCTCACGGCCCTTTCCGCCTGTGGTGCCTTCAGCAAAGCGACGTCTTGGTAGGGAAGGCCCAGGAACTGGTAGACGAAATGAAATCTATGACCAATCGAAGATGGATCAGCCTCCGAGATTGGGCGTAAACTGCATCCTATCGAGGAAAAATTACGCACCTGTCACTGCCGAAGAAGGGCTCTTCCTCGCCGGCGTCGTTTCGGACCCACAGCCAGGGGGCGCCGTACGCACCCCGGGCCAGAGCCTCGTCCGTCGCCTGCCGCAGCAGGTCTTTGGCTGCCGGCTCGCCGGCAGCCTGGAGGATGGCGTCGACGTCTTGTGCGGCGAACAAGCAGGCACCGCCGTCTGCCGAGGCAGCTGGCCGGGAATCGTCGCCGAACCCCACGGGTGCCTCACACAGCGCCGCCCGCAGCACCGCTGGATCCCGCAGGTCGGCATTGGGCGGCGTCCAGAAGACGTAAAAAAGGTAGTGGAAGGCGGCCACGAACGTGGCGGCTGGGTAGTGCTGCTGGATGTGGTGGAGGGCACGCAGAGGCTGGAAAACGGTCAGCGGGCACGGGACGGGACATAAGCACAGGAAAGCGAATGCAGGGGAAAGTTACCAGGATCGTCAAGGCGCGCTTCATAAAGTCCGGGGGCATCCGCGTCGCGGGTACGCCGGCGCGTGCGCACGAGCGGCGGACGTCGTAGACGCCGTGGCGGGCCTTGGCCGGGAGGGACGAGGGCGGCCGGTTGCCGGTGGCCTGGTTGATGGCGCCGAGCAGGACGGGGTGGTAACTGTTTGACCGAGTGAGAAATGGCTCTCTCTCGAGAAAGAAACGAGTTTCGGGCGAACGAGCCCAGCGCCGCCGCCGTCCGAATCATCACGAGGGACCCATGACAGCTACATACACTACCTCGACGCCATGGGCCGCATAGATGGGCGTGTCCCGACGCAAGTAGATAAAGCAGAGATAGCTGTATAAGGAAGCTATTTCAACACATATGTGTTAGCTGGCGACAGAGAAGGGTTCCAGCAAAAGTTTCCATGCTGCAAGCGAACCCACCAATGTCTAAATAGACGTCGATGCGGCCGCCCATGATGATGTCGGCGGCGAGGAGACCTCCCCTAATGAACGATGGAAAACTGCTAGAGGCAAGAAATGGAAGAAGTGATAAAATTCTGTAATTTATACGATGCACTCAATGGACCGTCTCACGTTTTGTTATTCAGTTGCGAAAGGGCTGGAATGCTACGTCTTAACAGGATGTGGAGAGATGTTGGCAGGCAAATGTGGACCTCGGCTCTTCATCTTGTTGCTTACAAGACGTTGAATAAGGGGTTTAAAACATTTGACGTTGTTACGCAAAAAATGGTCCATAAAGGCCTCAAATTAAAAATGCTAATTTTTGATAACATTTCTTTAATCTAAAAAAAAACCGTTTTTTTCTTTGAAAGTAGATAAATCTACTGAATCGCAGCATGGCGCCGTTGCCAACTTGACAAATCCACGTGAAAGAGACGAGCCAGCAAAGCAACTTAGCTTGCTTCGCTACCGTCCTCCCTGTCGACCGTGGCCTCGTAGCAAACACACGGCTGGGTCTGGTGTGGTGACCCGAAGTTTCGCCAACATGGACGCTGCATAGCGAGCAATAACCGACTTTCCGTCGGTGGGCTACGCCTTGCAGCGGGCCGGTTCATGCCGGCGCGCACGTTTCGGCAGCGCTGTGGTAGGCATCGAGGTTTAGGTTCATTCTTTTCAAGAAACCGGTGAACCCGTTGAAATGCTCGCCGTTGTAACGGTATGCCACGTGCGATGCAGGGCGAACAATGCTCCCATACCAGTGTTAGTTCTGTCCTTTTCTTTGGCGGGAGAGAAAGCGGTGGGCCAGGCGTTCTAGTGGCAAAGACACGCCGTCGTGAAATACCTGCTCCGTTTTCTGCGGGTGCCCTGTTGTCGTCCTTGGCGCAATATTGTGAAGGAAAGGCATACGCCTCTTGACACACTTTGCCTTTTTTTTTTTTTTTTTTTTTTTTTTTTTTCGCTTCCTCTTCCCGCCGCATCTCCGTGCGCACAAGGAACTGCTGCCGGTCCACAAACGCGCCCTTGGACTTGCCCGCCAGCACCAGCTCGTCCTGGATCCCCTCCCGGTCCACGAACCCGGCCCAGTCCATCCGGCTCTTCTCCACCGTGTTGAGCTTCTTGGCTTGTTCCTTGCGGGCGGCCGCCGCACGCGCGCGCGCCTGTAGCCGCGCCTGCAGGCCCAGGTCCAAGTCGGCGCGGCGGCCTGCACCGCCGGCTTGGAGCAGCGCGGCGGGGTCGGCGAACACCGGCTCAAACGCGGAGCGGAAGGCTTTGCGGGGCAACCTCTTGGGTGGCCCGCTGTCGTCGTCTTCGTCGTCGTCGCCGCCGCCGCCGCCGCCGTCGCGGCCATTGTCGCCGATGTCGGCCAAGTACAGCTTGGCTTCGGCGGAATCGCGCGGCACCAGTTTCTCTTCCGTGTGCACTTTGCCGGCAAAGTTGTACGTGCGCTTGATCTTGATCATGTCGGAGCTCCCTTCAGCGTGCGTGGTCGAGTGGCCTTGCTTTTCATTGGTATCTGTCGTTGCTGCTGCTGCTGTGTCTACTGTGCCGTTGGTTGCGCCGCCGGCCTCACCGGTTTCGTCGCCGCCCGCGGCCGCCGCGAAAGCTGCGGTAGCCAGCGAAGCTAGCTCGTTTTGTTTGTCCGGGGGCGGGCCGTTGCCCAGCATTTCTGCCCACAGCGCATCCACATCAACGGTCACGGGTCCTTGGACGGCCGCCGCGCGGCGCTCGGCTTTTCTAAAGGAGAAGCCACATTAGCATTATTTCTAAGACGTGAGGCGACTGACCGAAAATTATAGAGAAACATACTCGTGCGCACGCTGGCTGCGCGTCTTTACAAATCCCCCCACGCCACCGTCGTCTTCCTCGCCGGCGCTTCCTTCCGCGCCGCCCTGGTCCCGCTTGCGCCGCTTCTTGCCCTTGCCTATGATCGCTTCGTCGCCCGAGTTCTCGAACCCGGCATCTTCCGCTTCCGCTTCGCCTAGAGTATCGGGATCGGGTTTTCGCTTTGCTGGTGTTGCTGACAGTGCTGTACCATCGCCGTCGCCATCGCCATCGACCGCGGCGGCGGTAGCATCATCGCCTTCGTCGTCCGAGCCGGCAGACGACGCATGGTCGGGTACCTCCTCCGGGGCAAAATCCGAGTCTTCGGAGGATGCATAGTCCTCGTCGTTGGCAACGACTGCTTCAGAGGGTTCGATGTCGGCCATATTTTGGCGTTGGTTGGTTAGCCGTCGTTCGTTCTGTACAAAACGGTGGCGCGTATTTCCGGGGAGAGAGTTCAGTCCGCGACAAAGCATCTTTTTAGCGCGAATTTAGCGATCAAGCCGACTAGTTGCATATATGCACTTATGCGTTTCTGAGGCGGGAGGCAAAAAGTGCTCCGCACTGCGATTGGCCGAAAGAAAGCCTCGCACTGAATAAGTATCTCGAGCTTTCTTCATTACCACGAACCATTGCTTGTTTCACAACGCGTGTTGGCTTGCATCGATTTGATATGCTGGAGTGGATTCACGTCTTTTTTTCTTTTTTTGAGAATCAAATGTGTGCCTTGAAAGCTAGGAAAAAAGACTATGATCGCTGAAGACGAATAACTTTTGATTCTATTTCTAGGATATAACGTGTGGTCTCTATGTCGACCGGGTAGATATCCCATGTTTTTTATCTACGCCGAAACCGAAATCACTTTGTTGGACTCCGCTTGATGCCTCTGTTCTACTGGTCTAATTGCGCACCGTATTCTCGCTATCCGATGGTCTCTACGTGGTTTGAACCGACCGCCTTGCTTTCGTTCTCCGGCTTTTCGTCTATGGTGTTGCTCGGCTCCTCCTCGTGGATGGATCCGTTGGCTTTTTTCGTTGTGGGAAGGATGCTGGGAATGATCTGGTTGGGGTCCTCCAGATCCCACTCGAGGTTGACGTTCTTGGTCGGCATGCAGACAAGCGTGATCACCAAGAATCCAATAAGCTAGAAAGGCGTTTTACAGGTCAGCAGATGAACTTGACAAGCGTATCTGAGACCAGAAACAGAGGCAGAAGCAAAGATTAAAAAAAAAAAAAAAAAAAAAAACCAACCCCGTTGGATCCGGCCGTAGTCGGGCTTGCCGTTGGCCGTGGGCCACCGCTCGCCCAGCTTGGTCTCGATCGTGGGCGCGACCGACGACACGGCGTTGCCCAGGTTGTACGTGACGCCGCCGAACGCACCGCGGATGCCCGGGTGCGGACACACCATCTGCAGGATGTTGCCCAGCGTGCCAATGGCCGCGCCGTACCCGATCTCCAAAAAGAACGCGCCCACGGCCAGGAGGCGCCAGTCGTTGGGCCGCGTCCAGAGCGGCAGCCAGGGCGCCATGAACAGCGCCGCGATGGTCGGTACCCACTTGGGGCTGTACTTGGAAAAGTAGCCGCCCAGCACGCCGCCGATGATGCCGCCCGACTGCATGATGACGGTGATCCAGGTCTCGTGGCGCACGTCGAGGCCCTTTTGCGTCTGCAGGAACGACGGGTACACGTCCATCTGCCCGTGGCCGAGCGTGTTGAGGCACGACGAGAGCACGGTGCAGTAGACAAAGATGGGCCAGTGCTTGCGGAAGGCGTAGCGGAACTTGGTCAAGAAGGGGATGTTGCCGCCGACCTGGGCGCGGTCGTCGACCACGTCGATGCCCTCGGCCTCGCGGATGGCCTCGCTGGCCACCGAGTACGTGGGGGTGATGAGCCGCAGCACGAAGGCGACCACGGTGAGACCGCCGCCGAGGTAGTAGATGGGACGCCAGCCGTATTTGTCTGCGGGTTGGTTAGACGTGAAAATAAATAAGTTTAGAAAAAAAAAAGAAAAAAAAGGTAAGAACATACTCGTGGCTAGGTTGAAGCCCGAAGCAAGAATGAACCCGGCACTGAAGCCTTGTTGTGTGAAACCGGCCACGGTACCTCGAGATCTCCGGGGCACGGCTTCCAGCAGCGTCGCCATCGTTGTGCCATATAAACCTCCATACGCAACACCTAATAGAACGAAAAAATACCCCTTAGTCTCGTATTACACAGAACGTTTAGTCTTCTCTTTTTTCTCTTTACTTCTTCCTCTCTTCTTACCGTAGAGAAGGCGAACGCCGACCAGTTGTCCATAGGTCTTAATGAATCCCGTGCAGAGCGTAAAAATACCCATCAAGGCAATGTTCACCAGCATGGGAATTCTGCGCCCGAACTGGTCCGATACGACGCCAAAGATCACAGAACCGAGGGCACGCACAATCATCGTCGTCGTGTTGGCCTGCGCAATCTTGCTTTGCTCCACGTTCAGCTCCTTGGCCAGGGCGGGCATCGTGTAAGAGAGAAGGAAGTAGTGCATCGAGCCAATGGTCCAGCAGAACCACGACGTGAAGAAGATGAGGGCCTGGGTTTTGTTCATCCGCAGGTCGTCCCTGACGTCCCGTGGGAAACTGACAACGTATTTCCAGAAGCCCATGTTGAGAAGATGAAAGAAAATGGGCAAAAAAAATATAAAAAACCTCCCAAGAAAGAGAAGGAAAACTACACCGTTGCAAAGGAAACCCAGAGTAGAGAGAAAAGACAACAAAAGCAGTCAGCGTCCGGACTGAGCTTTTTCGTGTGCGCTTGTGTCTTTTTTTCCCGCGTGGGTTATAATCGACATGGTAGCATCATGATTTAACCTTTTATAAAGAATCATGTTCTTCCGCCCAGCCAATGTTACACCGGTGTAGCTCGTTCGGTAACTCTCGTCTTTCTCCGATCTGTTACCGGCGGTGCCCCTGTGCGAGAACCAGGGACCGGCACCGGACCAAAAGCCGATCCTGGCTCTTGGATGCCGTCCGGAGTATTACCACCATACACGGAATAGGATACAAAGCTACTTTTGGCTGACCACACACAAGCAAAGAAGGCAATGGTAAAGCGAACAGGAAAACCTGAATACATAACACAGACCCACTGAGGGTCACGGCAAGTGCTGCCCCGTAAGCCAGCATGACTCTAGCCCGTAATACTACTCCTGATGTACTCTGCGGAGACCCCGTATTTGAGGGGGAAGGGGCGAGTTCTCGGCTAGGATGCCGGTCTATCGTCCTCCGCATTATATCTGACCTTGCAGAAGAGAAAAAGGATGCAAATCGTCCGTTTTTCGGTATTTTTTGTTGGCCAGTTACATTCCGATGCTTTGTATTGGCGATTCTTGCAAGTCAGGCTTTGTATAAAAGTCCCCTGCCAAGCTAATTCTGGGCGATATCAGTAAAAAAGGGGGATTATAATTTATGTATATGTACGTAGAACACAAGACGTATTCATCTGACGCACAGGAAAAGGATACTCAAACAGGTTCGCGTCTGCACCCGGCACCTACACCTTGTATGACACAGCCCTCTTCATCTGCCGAAACAAACAAACCATGTCTGCCGGCCAGCCCGTTACCGTCCCTGCCGGGGCCTGGGACACCCACATTCACGTCTTCGACCCGGACACGTTTCCCTACGCCGTCCCTCGGCCCTACACCCCCAAGCCGGCACAGATCACCGAGTACCCGACGTCCGTGACGGGGTGCCAAAACATCGTCATCGTCCATGCGTCCATGCAGGGCAAGTCGCCGGCGCCGCTGGTCGACACGCTGAACAAGCAAAAGACCGTGTCGGCGCTCGTGCAACGGGGCACCAAACTCCGGGGCCTGGCCACCATCGACATTGACAACATCACCGACGCGGAGCTCGACGCCCTGCACGCGGCCGGTGTCCGCGGCGCCCGCTTCCACGAGATGGCGTGGGGCCACGGCCACCAGACGGGCGCCAGCGAGATCGAGGCCAAGATCCAGGCCCTCGCGGGCCGCCTCGCCCGCCTCGGCTGGATCATCGACGTTTTCTGCCCGCTGCCGGCCTGGGCCGCCATGGCCGACATGATCCGGCACCGCCTGGACCCGCGCATCAAGCTGGTCGCCGACCACTTTGGCAGCACGTTCCCCGGCGACGAGACGACGCCCGCGTTCCAGACGCTGCTGGAGCTCGTGCGCGAGAAGCGGCTCTTTGTCAAGATCTCGGGCTTTGAGCGGCTGTACCATGGCCGCCCGGAGGGCATCGAGGCCGTGGCCCCGGCGGCCAAGGCCCTGATTGCGGCCGGGCCGGACCAAATCGTGTTCGGCTCCGACTGGCCGCACACGGAGCTGGGCGTCAACCGACAGGGCAAGACGGCGGAGCAGCGCATCAACGAGGTCGAGGGCTTCCGGACGGTCGACGACGCGGGCCACATCCGCAAGCTGCGCGAGTGGATCGCAGACGAGGAGACGTGGCACAAATTCTGGGTGACCAACCCGGGGCGGCTGTTTGAGTGAAAGCGGCGCGGCGCGGTCCAACAGTTATGTTGTATATAGTCTACAAGCTACCCATCCATTGCCAAAAGAAAGAAAAACATGCAAGAACAATAAAAATGCATTGACAGACGTGGAAGAAATACTGAAGACGGCTAACTCAATTTCTGTCACATTTCACTTTATGCTCTTTCTTGTGCCTCAAATTCTATATTTTGTCTGTCTGGTAGCTACTATGACGGCATTCAATCAACCACGCAAATGAGCTTGCCAGCATTCGCATTAGCTTCCATCTTCTTGTGCGCATCGCCCACGCGGTTCCATGGAAAAACCTCGTCCACCGTGACGCCCATGGTGCCCGCGGCGACGTGTGGCAGGGCTTTGGCCACAAAGACGTCGCGGAGTCGCCCCTGGTAGTCGGCGCTGCGCGTCCGCAGCGTCGTCGCCAGCACCCACAGCCGCTTGTTGAGCAGCGCACGCAGGTCCATGTTCTCGATCACGCTGCCGCTCATGGCCGCCACCAGCACGATCTTGCCCTCCATGGCGGCGGAGGCGGTGTTGCGGTGCCAGTACGCCTGGCCGACGAGGTCGACAATCAGGTCCACGCCCTTGCCGCCGGTCTCGCGCCGCACGACCTCGGCAAAGTCCTCCGGGCCGGTTTTGTAGTTGACGGCGTGGTCCGCGCCCAGACGGCGGCACAGCTGGCACTTGGCGTCGGTGCCGGCCGTCGTGAAGACAACCGAGGCGCCGCCCTGGCGAGCCACCTGGATGGCGGCCTGGCCGACGCCCGATGCGCCGGCGTGGATGAGAACCGACTGGCCCGGCTGCAGGTCGCCAACGAGGTGGATGGCCTGGATGGCAGTGAAGTACGTCTATATAGCGGCGAGTGAGCAAATGCCACTTACAAGAGAAACAGAGCCAAAATTAAGCCCAAGGGGTGGGAACTCACTTCTGGAATACCAGCCGCCTGCTCAAAGCTCAAGCTGTCTGGCATATGCATGAGCATCTTCTCAGATACGGCAATTTTCTCCGCGTACTTTTCGCTTTATTAGTTTGTGTTTTTGTTTCTGCTTCCTCTTCAATGGTCAACAAGGACCTACAGCGCCGCCGTATGCTAAGCCAAAAACCCGTTGGCCGGCTTGGAAATCTCCTTTGCCTTTGCGAGTCAGCTATACGTAGGTAAAAAGATTCATTCCAACGTCGTTCCGTTCGTTTTGTCTTACAGTCTGGCCCCAGGGCGGCGACCAATCCACTAAATTCTACGCCCATGATCTTTCCGGATTCTGGGAGCAACGGGTACGGATACCGGTCTTCTCGTTGCATGATGTCCATCCGGTTCAGGCCAAAGGCCTTGATGCTCACCAAGACGCGGTCGCCGGCTGCTACAGGATCGGGCACATTGTCTTCGATGTAGAGGTGGTCGGCGTTGCCTTTACCTCCACGAACGCCCACAGCTCTCATGATAGGCAGGTAACGAAAAAATAAAATAAAATAAAAAAACTAAACAAAGTTAATACCTTACAATATAGTTGAATGGGCAACAACAGGAAGCCGGCAGTCTTTCTTACGGAGTAGTACTACTTGTACAGATAGCTTACATGCAACAGGCCGGCACCGGTCCCGAAGGTAAAGCGGCCGTGTTTCGGTTGCTTCTTAGAATTCCTTTGTACCTCCAGCAGCTCTCTCCCCACTGCGGTTCCGCGTTTCTCCTCATAACTCTCGCATCATTAGCGCGAGTAGATCAGCGTCCTTGCGTGCGGAGAATACGGAGTCGATGCGGAGAGGGTGACGGCCAAGGGGGGGGAGAGTGGATGTGGATGTGGACGCTGTAGCGTACGGACTGTCGATCCCCGTAGTGGCATTTCTTCGCCAAGGAAACTTTATTCTCAGAGAGCCCATGTCGGACGGGCTTTCTGGATCCGTCTTCACCTCTGACAATGGGCAAGCTTTACTGGGGACATGACAATCTCCCTGCCGTAGAAGAGGCAGTGGCGGAGTGCGGCAACAAACGGAGGTTCCGCGGAATCGAGTCGGTTGTTGCCGACGGATGATGCCATCACATCGGGAGACCTCCAACCGCCAGGTGTATGATAAAAAAAGCCAGCTTTCTTGAACAAGAACCAACGCTCGTACGAATGAAGAATAGAATATTTGAAGACATCACATTTGGTCTCTTTTCATACATTTGTGCATTCCTTTGCCAAGACAGAAGCCAAAGGAGAGAATATCCCCCTTTTATTACTACCACGAGAAATCACCTCTTCCTACCCGAAGCAAAACAAATCAAACTCGGGTAAGTCATGGCACCCGCAGCAACTCTCGTTCCGGAGGTGGACAAGGCGGTGCCAACGAAGGAGGCGCCCAAGGCAGCCGGAGCCGCTGCCGCTGCCGGCGGTAGCTCGTTTTACGAAGACGTCCACTTCCTCGGCGACAAGGACGGCAAGGTTGTCATCCGCTCGCCGCCGGTCTTTGCCAACAAGGAGGACGAGCGGACATACCAGAAGCAGCACCTGGCCGTGGCCTTTCGCGTGTTTGCCAAGCAAGGCTTTGACGAGGGCGTCGCCGGCCACATTTCCCTGCGCGACCCGATCAACCCAGGTTGGTGATGTCGGTCCCCTTTTTGGTGGTAGTCCGCTGGATTCAACTGACTTTTGGTGAAAACAAAGAACACTTCTGGATCAACCCCCTCAGCACCCACTTTTCGCAGATCCGCGTGTCCGACCTCGTGCTCGTCAACGAACGGGGCGAGGTGCTCCCCGGCGGCGCGCAGGCGCCCATCAACGGGCCCGCCTTTGCCATCCACAGCGAGATCCACAAGGCCCGCCCCGACCTCAACGCCGCCTGCCACGCCCACAGCGTCTACGGCAAGGCGTTCTCGTGCTTCGCCCGCCCCATCGAGATGCTGTACCAGGACGCCCTGCGCTTCTACAACGACCTGGCCGTCTACCCGCGCTACGGCGGCACCGTCATCTCCACGGAGGAGGGCGCGCGCATCGCCCGCGCGCTCGGCCCGACGTGCCGCAGCGTCATCCTGCAGAACCACGGCATGATCACGTGCGGCCGGACCGTCGATGAGGCCGCGTTCCTGTTCATCGCGCTGGACCGCTGCTGCCACGCGCAGCTGATGGCGAACGCCGCGGCGGCCTGCCCCGGCTGGGACAAGGTGTTCATCGGGCAGGCCGAAGCCGAGTTCACGCACAAGAAGAGCGGCAACCCGAACAAGATGTGGCTGGCCTTCCAGCCGTACTACGACCAGGTGGTCGCAGAGAGCAAGTCCGTGTTGGAGTAGGAGGGTTGAGAAGAACGAGAAGGGGAAAAAAAGGGACCAGATAGGACAGGTCATTTTCCCGGAAATTCGTGTCGCGTCATGTGTTTTATCATGTTATGATTCTCCAAAATTGTCTTTTTCTCTTTTTGTATACGTTTCGTGCATGTCCTTCTTTGATACAGCCGTGCCAATCTCCAAGCTCTCATCCTCCGGTTTCAGAACTCGGGACACCCCATAAACTCAGAGGGCGAAAAATTGCCTTCCATGAACCCAAAGAGCAAATCGTGCCCCGACAGGCCAAAGTCGGAAAACGACTGCAGTTGGGCCAGCTGGTCAAACACGGGCGAGTCGTTGAACAGCTGCCACGAGAAGTCGTCGTTGTCGAACGCGTTCTGCGTGGTTTGCTCTTGGTTGGCGAGCAGCTGCGCGTCGAGCGAGCTGCCGCCGCCGCCGCTGTTGTCGTCGTTGTTGTCACCACTGCCGCCGATTCCGTTGCTCATTCCATTAATGCCATGGCCTAGGCTAGGGCCAGCACCCGCACCCGCACCCGCACCAGTACCTGCAACGCCATTACCACCAGCATGTCCAGCCCCAGGTCCCAGATGCTCGGGTATACCTTTGGCGGCCATCAGCTTCCGGATGATGCGTGCCGTGTCAGCTGCCCCGGAGTTTGGAATCGCGAGCTCGTCAAGGCATACGAGGCTGGCCCGCAGCAGCAGCACCGAGTCCGACTCTGGCGACGGCACCGTCGTGGCGCCACCGCCGCCGCCACCGCCGTTCCCACTACCGTTGGCAGCGTTGTTGGCAGTGCTGGTAGCAGCGCCGTTGGTGGTAGTGCCGTTGGCCGTGCCGTTGCTGCCTCGGCCGCCACCGAACAGCGCGGCCGCATTGTGCACGTGGATGGTGCACGCCACGTACACCGCGTAGCTCAGCATGTAGTTGGACTGGCGCAGGGGGTAGGTCACCCGGTAGGCCAGGGCGAGGTTCGTAATGTTGCGTGCAGCTGTTGTGCAGCGTTTCCAGGCATTGGTGGCCGTCGTGTGCGTGCTGTCCAATGTGTCCGCAGTGCCGTGTATGTTTCTGTTTCTGTCGTCTTTGCCATGATTCGCGTTGCTCTGGTGCGTATTGTTTCTGCTACTGTTGCTGCTGCCGCTGCCGCTGCCTCTGCTACTGTGGTTATTGTTGTTGTCGCTGCTCCTACGTCGGCGGCGATGATTGACCGCGTGGCTGTTGGGCAGGCTGGACGCCGCGCTTGTGATAAAGGGGCAGTGCAAGAGAATGACGAAACAGTAGTAGGTGGTGTGCAGGATGGTCAGATTGGGTGCGGGCGTGGCCGTGGCCGCCGCGGCTGGCGCGTTGGGGTCCTGGGTCTTCGTCCAGGGCTCGTACACCAGATGCGGTGGGAGGTCGCGGTACCAGCGGAGAAGCGCCTCGTCGATCTGCCGCAGAGCCTTGCGCGCCTTGCGGGCGCTGAGGTCGGCAAAATAGATCTTGTTGATGATGTTGGTCATGATCTTGGCCAGCAGGCACAGCTGCTGGAACACGCTCACCGAGTAGGTCACGGTGTTGGTCCACTGGCCCGCGGCGGCCGCCCGCATGGCCGCCTCCGTGGGCGGCAGCTGGGGGTCCACGTACGGCACCCACGGCTCGAGCTCCTCGAACGTGTCCATAAAGTCCCGCGACACGTGGGCGTCCCGCAGCTGGATGCCGACGGGCCGCCCGAGGTACACGCTCTGCATCTTCTCGCAGATGAACGCGCCCCAGAACACGCGCCGCCGGATCTCGACCTCCTCGGGCCCCAGCGTGGCCAGCGTGTTGGTGGTGTCCCGCGTGTCCAGGTGCAGGCCCAGGTCAAACACCATGCGCAGCGCGTACCCCGTGTACAGCCAGCCCTTGGACGTGTGCCCGCGGGCGTAGTACGTGGCGCCGAGCATGAGCAAGCCCACAATGGTCGGGATCCGCGACTGGCCGAGGACGGCGTCCCGCGCAATGATCTCCTCGCACTTGCGGAGGAACCGGTGGCCCATGGTCCGCGGATCGGCGGGGTCGGTGCGCAGCTCGATCCGCTCCGAGAACTTGCTGGCGCACGCAAACACGGAGAACACCAGGAAATCCGTGCAGTAGTCGCCGCCGTCCACCAGCTCGCGCATGAGCACCGGGCGGTACGTCAGCAGGTGCGTGTGGTGCTGGCGGTTCCAGTGCAGGTCGAGCAGGTGCATCGCGAGCTCGCCGGGCACGCCGCGGATCGTGGGCAGCGACCGCAGGCGGTTTTCGTGCTGCCGGCTCATCGCGGCGTTGGCAATGAGCTGGTATCGGTAGAGTTGTATTGTGGGCGAGGATGCTTCCGTGGTTGTCGTCGTTGCTGCTGCTGCTGCTGTTGTTGATGTCGTTGTTGTTGTCAAAGATGGCGGAGGCGCCGGCAACCGGGTAGCCGACGCCGCATATACACCGGGCCGGGCCGGCTTGTCTAGGGACAAATAGTCAAGAGATGTGTCGCCGGCTGCGACAGTATCGTCGTCGTCGTTGTCGTCATCGTCGTCGTCACCATCATCGTCGTCGCCATCGTCATCCGACAGCGACATGTCGTCTTCCTCGCCGGCCGTTTCTTTCGTCCTTGACCCGGACGGTGTCGGATAGCCATTTCTAGACACGTCTTCGTCGACCATCATCGACGACGGTTGCAATTGCGGGGGCGTTCTTGTTGCTGCCGGCATTGTCGCCGCCGCTGTGGCAGTTTTGGCCCGTTCTTGGATGTGCACCCGGCCGTCGACCACATCGACGCAGTCCAATAATGCCTCACGTTCGGCGGGCTCCGCAAGCTTGAGCCGCACCAGCACACGCTCGAGCTCGTTTTTCTCCTCCCGTGCCGCGTTGAGCAGCGCCGTCGACGGCCGGGGCTTTGCCGGCCCGTGATGGTAGCTGCACATCCGGTTGCTGACCCGGCACGTCGTACAGCTTGGCTTTAGAGCATCGCACCGAATTTTCCTCTTCCTACAAAATTGGCACGCACGCGCAGTGGACCGCGGCTCCGAGTCCACCGAGCCATTGTTCCGGGTCATGATCGTGGGCGTCTTGGAAAAAAAAACAAAGTTTCTGGTTTTTTTTTCTTTTCTTTCCTTTGTCTCGGAAAAAAGGAGAAAATCGAACAGCCTGTCGACAAAAGACTGCACCTAGACAGTCCGTCGATCATACAAAGACCATTCAGCAATAAAAAAATTCCCGAAATAAGAAACGAAAGGTGCTTGGTTGGGGGGGGCAGGCCCGGAGAGAAGCCGTTCGACACGATGTGTGCCATCTCATCTGTGTAATACAGAGGCCCCTATTGGCATCGCTGGAGGCGATAATGCGGGGGATGCGACCCCAATTTAGCGCATCCCACCCCTACAACCACGGTCACATTATAGATCACGTGTAGTTCTCTCGACAAGGTACAATACATAACTACAGCACCTTTCGACCAAGCGATATCAAAGCTCAAATCTCTTCGGAAGATGTTTTCTACTTTAGTCTACGACGTTGGCAAAGTATAAAAAACCCTTGAGCGTCCATAGACCATCCAATCTTTCGATTACTGTTAGTTGCACGTGACCATTTACAAGTGATTTTCAACATCTTCAACTCACCAGCCTCCTCGCAAGCATTTTTCCTACAATACTCCAGGATCAAAGGCAGAAGCATACGTCGGATGCATTCATCCCTAGCGTTCGTCGAAAAGACCGTTATGGCGAGAAGAGTGGAACGATTGGGAGGTCATCGGTCCTATTGCGGTCGATGACAGTCCGCCGCATCAAGTTATTGGGCCCACTTTTGCGGGCGGAAACACTCCGTGTCCACTTACACCACACCCCATCAACGATCTTCGGCCATGAAGAAAAGGGTTGGAGAAGATGTTTCTTCTTCCTCTTATAGAAAACAACCTACAGAAGACGGACGTGTTGACCAGTTGAATCACTGTATTGCCACACACACACACACGCACAGCCCAAGAGCAACCGCAAGGCACACTTACAACCCAAAGTCAAGACAAGGGCTTAATAATGGCATCTTCAGCACTGCCGCCCTCCGAGTGCGATGTCCTCGTGATCGGCACTGGTAATGCAGGCTTCTCGGCGGCCCTCTCTGCCAGCGAACACGGCGCCAAACGTGTGGTGTTGATCGACAAGTGCCCCGAAGAATGGGCCGGCGGCAACACCTACTTTACCGCCGGCGCCTTCCGCGTAGCACACGGCGGCCTGCCCGACCTGCTGCCGCTCGTCAACAACGTGGACGCCGCCACGGCCAAGCTCATTGACCTGGCGCCGTACACGGCGCAGCATTTCCAGGACGATCTCATGCGTGTCACGGGCGGCCGGTCCGACCCCCAGCTGGGCCGCACGCTGACCGGCGACTCCTACGCCGCCGCCAAGTGGCTTCGGAGCCTCGGCGTGCGCTTTCAGCTGTCCTTCAATCGCCAGGCGTACAAGGTGAACGGCCGCTACAAGTTCTGGGGCGGCTTGTACCTCAAGACCGAGGGCGGCGGCGAGGGTTTGGTCGAGGACTTCCGAAAAGCCGCGCGCCGTGCCGGTGTGTCCATCTACTACTCCACCATGGCCAAACGCCTGATCACGGACCCTCAGACCGGGGCTGTGACGGGCGTCGAGGTTGAGTGCGGCAGCGGCGGCGTTGGCAGCCGGCAACTGCACACGATCCGCGCCTCGGCGGTAATCCTGGCCGCCGGCGGCTTCGAGGCCAACCCGCGCATGCGGGCCGAGTACCTCGGTCCCGGCTGGGACCTGGCCCTCGTGCGCGGCACGCCCTACAACACGGGCGACTGCCTGCGCATGGCCATCCGCGACGTCGACGCCAAGCAGGCGGGCCACTGGTCGGGCGCCCACTCGGTCGCCTGGGACGCCAACGCGCCGCCCAACAGCGGCGACCGCGCCGTCTCCAACGAGTTCACCAAGTCGGGCTACCCGCTGGGCGTCATGATCAACACGCAGGGCGAGCGCTTCGTCGACGAAGGCGTGGACCTGCGCAACTACACGTACGCCAAGTTCGGCCGCGCCATCCTGGGCCAGCCCGAGGGGCAGGCCTTCCAGGTCTGGGACGCCCGGGGCACGCCCTGGCTGCGCGACGAGGAGTACCGCGACAGCATTGTGCGCAAGATCCGCGCCGACAGCCTCGAGGAGCTCGCGGCGCAGCTGGCCGCCCACGGCCTGCACAGCCCCGACAAGTTCCTCGAGACCATGCGCGCGTACAACCGGGCCACGCACGCGTTTGCGGCCGAGCACCCGGACGCCAAGTGGGACCCGGCCGTCAAGGACGGCGTGTCGACGCAGTCGTCGTCGCAGCGGCTGGCGCTGCCCAAGTCCAACTGGGCGCTGCCGATCGACCAGGCGCCGTTTGTCGCCGTGAAGGTGGCGTGCGGCGTGACGTTTACGTTTGGCGGCCTGGCCGTGAACCCCGAGACGGCGGCCGTCGTGTCCGCGGCCGACCGCGAAGTGCCGGGCCTGTACAGCGTGGGCGAGATGCTGGGCGGCCTGTTCTACGGCAACTACCCGGGCGGGTCCGGGCTGACGTCCGGCGCGGTGTTTGGGCGCCGGGCAGGCCGGGCAGCGGCGTTGCGGGCCAAGGCCGCCACGGGCGCGATCCGGGCGAATCTGTAAAACGGGTGTAGATGGCGGAAAGAAGTTTCCCGTCGTTCTTCCGTTTGTGTGACTATTTTTGTGTATTTTTTGGAGTGTTTAATATTTTTCAAAAAGGACTTTGCCGCCGTTAGACCGGGATTGGATTGCATAGCCATTCAAATAGAAATTGTTCAGACGACGACTAGAATGGGGCTCTTCGTTGAAGCTATTATTTCATTACTTTAGGCGTTGTTGATATCCTGTTCACATCACAGCTTTGAAAGTCTCGATGAGCTAAACCCAAAAGCAACCGAAATCCACAACATTTTCCAGCGGCAGAATTGGGTAGAACGTCACAAATAAATTGTACAAAAACCAAAAAGAAACGAAAAACCAAAAGTCTGTAAGAACTCTTGGAACGCTTATGTCGTGTGTAGGTCCACGTGACGACTTGGACCAAGAATTCAAAACTTCTTCAACTTCGTTCTATTTCCGCTTTTCTCCCCCGCTCTTCACGCAGTCACACGACCTACGTTAATATTATATCAAGTCTGTCATGGAAGCAGGAAAGAAAAGACGAGCCATATCGAGATACTTCAGACGTTTTCTGAACATGGCCCCCGAACAACCGGTACTTACGGACGCGGAAAAAGAGCACTTTCTGGTTCACGGCTGGGTGAAGTAAGGAACATGTTGCGTGGTGAGAACTCTATGCGTGGCACTACGCAAGCTAATCCTTTTTGTCTGGACAATCACAGAATCCCAGCTGCTTTCACGCGCGAGCAGGCCGCCGCCGTGACCAAGGACGTGTGGACGCGCCTGGGCATGTCGCCCACCGACAAGGCCACCTGGACGCAGGGCCGCATCCACATGCCGGCGCACGCCACCGTGGACTGCGCGACGTTTGCGCCGCGCGCCTGGGCGGCCATCTGCGAGCTGTGCGGCGGCGCGGACCGCGTCACCGACCACTCGCGCCAGTGGCGCGACTCGCTCATCGTCAACCTGGGCACGCCCGCGGCCGCGGACAAGCCCGTGCGGCCCCAGGACCTCGACGGCTGGCACGTCGACGGCGACTTCTTTGTGCACTACCTCGACAGCCCCGAGCAGGGCCTGCTCGTCATCCCGCTCTTCACCGACATCGTGCCCGGCGGCGGCGGCACCGTCCTCTGCCCCGACGCTCTGCCGCACGTGGCCCGGTGGCTGCGCGACCACCCGGCGGGCGTGTCGCCGCGCATGGTCCCGCGCGGCCAGCCCGATTTCGCCACGGAGCGCAACCTGGACTGGTACAACGCGCTCACGAGCCGCGCCGAGACCTTTGTGGAAGCCACGGGCGCGTGCGGCGACGTCTACCTGCTGCATCCGCTGATGATGCACTCGGCGTCCACGAACCCCCTCCGGCGGGTGCGGATCATCACGAACCCGCCGGTCAGCCTCAAGGAGCCTTTCTGCTTCGACCGCGACGACAGCACAAGCAACACCAGCAACAGCGGCGGCGGCGGCTACAGCTTAGTCGAGCGTGCGACGCTCCGGGCGCTTGGCGAGGACCGGCTGGCCGGGGGGGGGGGGAAGGCATCGTGCCCGAGCGCGTCCGGGTGCAGGAGCGCATGAAGCAAGAGGAGCTCCGTCGGCTCCAGGAAACACAACGCATTGCAGCGGCAGCATGAGCGAGGCGAGAGGTGATGGAGCGGGTCTTTTAGAGCCAGACGGTTCAAAGGGAGTTATTTTGGCATTGCACACTTTTGATGAATTTTGAACGAGAAATGAACAAGAAATTGGTACGCCGTCGTTCAGAGCCGCCTCACTTACTGAGAGCGTATACATGGTAGCCCGCCGTTCACTGAACTGTAGCTAATGCTTTCGCGGCTAGAAGGATTGACATTGCATATGTACCCCGTAGATTGACAAGTTTATCGGCCAGGTCTCTGGTTTCTGGGTTCTATGGGCACCAAGCCAGTGGGGACGACTCAATCTCTGAATCAACTTGATGAATCAACTTGATTTGTTTATTTCCAGAGAAATGAAGAAAGGGTAAGCGTAAATTATCGACCACCTTGCTCTAAGGCACAGCCCTTTACGCACGTATCATTACACGAGAATAATATGCACTCCCTGTTTTAGTATTCGTATGCCCATTTCTTCTAAATGTCGTTGATATGTCTTCGTCGCTTTGGTGAAGTCACTTAGGCATCTGCCAGGTGGCGGGCACGTGGTAGAACATTTAAATAAACAAGCCGATGCAATTGGGGGTATTAATAGGTAATTGAGGCGGATCGCTAATTTCTGGGGCGTCTGTACGGAGTATTAATACTGCCCCCCTTCCACGTCGTAATACTACTACACTACGACGCGTCTGCAGAGCATACCGGAATTCGCGTTGGTATTACGATATGACCCAAACGGTTGCAAGTGATCCCCTGGACCCAGATGCCCTCGTCCACCGCGTGGGCTCCCGGCCGCGACATATCCTGCGGTCGATGATCAACATTCAACTGCCGGATTCCCCTACAACAACGACAGCAGCATGGCCAGCCCGTGCCTCGTCTCTCGGCGTTCTCGACCAATTACCGCCCGAAATCATGATGGCAATTCTCAGCCTGCTCGACTTGCAGTCGACTGCGCGCTTTGCTTCCGTTTGCTTCCTCGGCCGCTCGCCCGCTCACGCCTCTCGCGCGTATCGAGATGTGGTCGCGTTTGCTCTTGAGGCGCTCTTTGCCCTGAAGAGGCTGGGCCTGGCTGGCGCACATTCGGTCGCGGATCTCCATGCGGCCCTGTGCGCGGAGCGATGCACGAGCTGCAATGACTACGGCGTATTTCTCTTCCTACCCACGGCCGAACGCTGCTGCTGGGAATGCGTGCGCCACAATCCGCAGCTGCGCCTGCTCTCACTGCGAGACGCAAAGCGGTTTTTTGTTCTCTCGAAGCGCAGCGTCGACGAGCTGCCAAGGATCCACGTGATTCCGGGAGAGTATGGCCTAGCACAGAAACCTGCAGCGGCACAGTGCGTCCTCACTACCGTTGCTGCAGCACGCGCTCTCGGGATTCGAGAGCACGGCTCGTTGGACAAGCTGGCCGGTGCTTTATTAAAGAGGTACACTACAGGCACACGGACTGGGGCGAGTCTACTTTCTTTGGGCCGGTTCCTGCAGAGGGGGCCACGGCCAGTTGCCCAGGGCCAGGATATTTGTCTCCTTCCCACTCTTGCCAACATCCCGGACGACCGGTTTTTTGGAATGGCGTCTCTTCCGTTTCCTTTCCTTTCGCCGCGTGGGCACATCGAACTTGGGCTGTGGTGTGAGGGTTGCAGCTGCACATTGCGCCAATACAGCGTCTCGCGGGTGCGTGGCGACGTGCTTAAAGCCCTCGTTCCCCCCGAATCCAAATGCCATCCTACAACCGTGCTTATGGGCCTAGAGAGACGGGCGTATCCCCGGAAGGCTTTTCTACGCCACATAAAACACTGCTACGGGGCACAGCAGTTGGTTCCAGAATTGAGGGACGGAGCGTAGATTTCAAGTAGACGTGGCACACACTAATAAGACGGGACATGGTTTGTCGGCGTTCACATCACACCTGGATTGTCGACCGTCCCGGCAGAAACGGCGTACGAGCGTGTCGCCCTGTCGTAGGGCCTCCTCGGTTGTGCTTTGCTCAACACGCCACTCACAGGCATGATTCAAGAGCCTCCATGCGTGCGCCCACCTGCCCACCCATCCAACAATTCATCTATCTCATTTCGTTGTCAAATTTCCATGCCGTATACACTGCTGCACGCAGCACACATTTACTCCGGAATTGCGATGGTATACATACGAGGCCCCTATCGTGTCTAAAGGCAGCGAGTTCAGGACTACTAAGTGTAGAAGGAAAGCCGGCTTACAATGCGTTGCACAAGAAAAAAAAATGAAAAAAAAATGAAAGCGTCTCCGCTGTAAATTTCAGCACCTAAACCCAGCTATGAGGCATGCGAAAATTAACGGGCGGTACAGAAGGCAAAAAAATAAACTAGAAATTCATAGATGCGTCACCTAGGAGGGAGATAGTGTAGATATTGGGCCTTATCATTTTCTCACGTTTTCGCTACACGGCTGCTGACTAAGAGAAAGGACTAGCGACTAACTGCGCATTTCAATTAATGCGTACCATATTGAAAATAACTGCATGTGGCCAACCATCTCGGCATTCTAGCATCGACTCGATCCAAAAAGGTCCCCAAACTCAGCCTTAGCTAAAAGACAACAAATTTTTGGCGGCATGAGCGACAGCGACGAGTACGACGAGCAGGCCCTCGCCGAGGATGATGCGCTGAAAAGCTTTTTGCCTGCGTCATTTGGCAAGAAAACACAGGAAACCGACATCGAAGCACAAATAGAGCGGTCCAGGCGACCAGTATGGAAGCCACAAAAACCCGATGCCGAGGGGAAGAAGCTGAAGGAGGGCGGCAGCAACAGTAGCGATTCAGACTCCGACGACGACTCCGATGATGACGACGAAGACGACCTCGACCGCTTCCCCCTATCCCACGAGATTGTCTTCAAGACACACGAAAAAGCCGTCACAAGCCTGTCTCTGGACCCGGGTGGCTCGCGGATGGTGACGGGCTCGCGCGACTGCTCGGTCAAGCTGTACGATTTCGCTGCCATGACGCCAACGACGCTGCGGGCCTTCAAAAGTGTCGACCCGTGGCACACCAAGTCGGCGGCCGCCAACGAATCGCATCCCGTCAACAGCGTCGTCTTCAACCCCAACGCGGGCAGCACCTTTTTGTGCATCACGGCGCACCCGCAGGCCAAGATCATGTCGCGCGACGGCGAGGTGTTGACCGAGTTCGTCAAGGGCGACATGTACTTGCGGGACATGCACCACACCAAGGGCCACGTGGGCGAGGTCGCCGCGGGCGCCTGGCACCCGGCCGACCGCGACGTCTGCGTGACGGCCGGCGCCGACAGCACGCTGCGCATCTGGGACGTCCACAACAAGCGCAGCCAGCGGGACGTGATCGTGTTCAAGTCGCGGGCGGCCGGGTCGGCGGGCCGCACGCGGATGACGGCGGTGGCGTGGGGCGCACCGGAGGGCGGCGGCAGCGCCAACAACGTGATTGTGGCAGCGGCGCTCGATGGCTCGCTCGTCCTGTACAGCGGCAACGGACCGTACGCGCGGCCGGCGGCGGAGATCCGCGACGCGCACCGGCCCGGCACGTGGACGGGCGGGCTGGACATCAGCACCGACGGGCGCATGGTGGTCACGCGGGGCGGCGACGGCTTCATCAAGTTGTGGGACACGCGCAAGTTCAAGCAGCCGCTCGTGACCGTGGCGCACCCGGCGACGTCGGACCGGTTCCCCAACTCCACCATCCGGTACGGGCCCGCGTCGACGAGCATCCTGACGGGGTCGGCGACGGGCGACCTGTACGTGCTCAACCCGGGCAACCTGCAGCCGGACGTCGTCACGCCCGTCACGCCCGGCGCGGCGCTGATTGCCGTGGAGTGGCACGCCAAGCTCAACCAGGTGGTGACGGGCTCGGCGAACGGCGAGACGCACGTGCTGTTCGACCCGGCGCGGTCCGCGCGCGGCGCCGTGGACGTCGTCCGGCGGGCGCCCAAGAAGCGGCACGTGGACGACGACGCGGCCTTCACCATGGACCAGAGCGCGCTGGGCCTCTCGGGCGACAGCATCGTCGTGCCCGGCGCGCAGCCGCGCGTGCGGCGCACGGGCATGTCGGCATCGGGCAAGGCCTACGACCCGCGGCGCCCGCACATGCCCCAGCCGACGCCCTTTATGCGCAGCCGGCCCGACGAGAAGCACATTGAGCAGAACATCCCGCTGAGCCGCATGCTGCACGAGGACCCGCGCGAGGCGCTGCTCAAGTACGCCGACATTGCCGAGAAGGACCCTATTTTTACGGGGGCGTACAAACACACGGCGCCGGTGACCGAGTACGCCGACCTCAGCGACGAGGAGGAGAACGCGCCCGACAAGAAAAAGGTCAAGCGGTAGGTGGGAAAGTACGGCGTTCAGGACACAGGATAGCACAAGATACCCCGCTATGTAAATATAATGTACAAATGCACAAAAGTTATGATCATGTACAACTATGCACATATGCGCCGTTCATATTTGACCCACTTTCCTTACATAATTATCCGTTTATCCGGATTCCGAGAGGCGCGGAAAGCCCGCCACCACCACTACATGCCTCAGGCAACAACTACGCGCTGTTGCCACCCCAATATTTTCTTTCTCCCCTTTTCTTCTGGCTGCCGTTCTGAAAACTACGGCGGACGTGTGCTGTCTTCTGCCCCCATCCCGCGCCAACCATCCACACGAAATCTTTCTCAGTCGTGGTCCTTTCACTTTTCCCACAATCATCAAACGGGCGAGCCAGCGCGCGCGCATCGAAGCAAATCGCCAAACCCCCTCCGCATCCCATCGAGTCCCATCTCGAAAAACGCCGCGGCATCTCGACACGCGCGTTTTTCTCGCGCGTCTGGCCTTTCAGAACGCCGGCGAGCCATTCCCACGCCGTGATCGAAGGTTTTTTTCAGTCTTTCTCTTTTCTTCGCTTCGTATTTTCTGCCCTTTTTGGGGCCCTCGTTTTCTCCTTTACCTTCTTCTCCCCTCCCCGTTTTTTTCCTTTCTCTTTTTTCTTTTCTTTTGCCTTTTCCCATCGTCCCACGGTCGCGCAAAGGTCTCACCGTCATCAACATCAACAACCCCCCATCCTTCGCGTTTGGACCTTTCCGGCATCACTGAGACAAAGGCCCTTTCGTTTTCTTTGGCCATTTCATCACTTTTCTCCTTTATTTCTCAACGCCGCTTCGCCCTCTTTACTTTCTTTTTCTTCGGGCTAAGCCGCGACTGCGACGCGCCGGAACGGTTGTGAACAACATCCCCGGCCATCGACACATCGATTCGGGTCCTTTCTTTCATCGATCACCGTTGGCGGTGCCCAATTCGCAAACCATTTCCACCCTTTGTTTTCGACGCGCTTTTTGCCCGTTCCATCTTCCCCCCATTTTCTCCCTTCGGTTCCGTTGACAGTTATGCGCGATTCGTTCTTTGCCAACGCTTAATATATCGCTTTTTATACCCTGGACATATTGTATTGCGACAACCGCATTCAAGAGGGACGTCTACAGCGACCCATTTTGCCCACCATGGCTTCTGTCCAGTCTCCGACCGCGACCATGCCGCTGTCCGGTTCGGTCCCCCCGAATGGCATCACCACACAGCAGGTGCAGGAGGTTTATCTGGTACGCGTCTTTTTTGGTTTCCTTTTTTTTCCCTTTTTTTTCCTTGTTCTCGTCCATGCATTGGCTCGTTCTGGCATTCTGACAATTCTGTCCCTTAGCGTTTTCGCCAAATGAAGGAGCAAGGCGTCTCGCAGACCGATCCCGATTTCATCAAGACACATCAATTTTTAATAAACGTCCAACAACAACAAATCTTCAAGCGCCAGATGATGCAGCAGCAGACACAGCAACACGCCGCGCAGCAAGCGGCGGCTGCCGCCGCTAACGGCGTCATCTTGAACGGTGGTGCTGGTGCTGTTTCACAACCCGGCAACCGGCCTCCGCAGGGCTACCCCTCGGCTCCTAACACGGGCCGGCCAATGCCACCAAATGCGGCTGGTGGCGCTGTGACGCCTTCCGGTCCCGTATCCGGTCCCGCCCAAGCCGGTCTCGGTGCTCCCAATGGCCCTGTGGCGGCAGCAGCAGCAGCCGGTGGGCCCGGCGCTGCTCCAGGGATACCCTCCGCCGCGGGCCACTTCTCACCACAACAACTCAGTTTGCTACGCCACCAGATCCAAGCGTTCAAGCATCTCACACGAAACGCGGGCGTGCCGATGCAGACGCAGCAAATTATTTTTGGTCAGCGGTCACGCCGGCAGAATGCGTCCATCTCTGATAAGCCGCAACCGAAAGCAGCGTTCCCGTCCGGTACACCGGCCGCTACCACACCCGCTACGCCAGCGTCAAATAAGGCCATTGCCGCCCCCGGCGGCGACGATGCTGCTGCGGCGAAACCAATGGTGGACGGCGCGCCTGCTGGGCCGCAAGACGCGTCTACGCCGGTCCGCAAAATCAAGTCGTACAAGACGGTGCAGTCACCGTACGAATCTGGTGCCGTGCGCAAAAGCATCAGCTACTTTGACCACGGACGGCGCATCAACCGCCCTGTCATTCCCGGGATTTTGCCTACGGGTATCGATTTTGACGCCTTGCGCATCGAGAGGGAGAAGATCGTGTTCAACCGGATGAGCGCCCGGTACGCGGAGCTCAAATCGCTTCCTAGCAACATCAGCTACTGGGACACGGCCACCGACACGCTGACGCCGGACGACACCATCAAGCGGAAAGCCTACATCGAGATGAAGTGCTTGAGCCTGTACTCGCTGCAGCGTGCTTTGCGCGACAAGATTGGCCGGCAGATGATGCACTACGACAACCTTGCGATGACCACGAACCGCAGCAACTACCGCCGTATGAAGAAGCAGAGCGTGCGCGAGGCGCGCATCACCGAGAAGCTCGAGAAGCAACAGCGCGATGCGCGCGAGCACCGCGAGAAGAAGCGGCACACCGACTTCCTCGCGGCCGTCAGCAAACACCGCGCCGAGCTGCAGGCCACGGCCGCGAACCAGCGGACCAAGATGCAGAAGCTGGGGCGCATCATGTTTGCGCAGCATTTCAACATCGAGAAGGAAGAGCAGAAGCGGATCGAGCGCAACGCCAAGCAGCGTCTGCAAGCACTCAAGGCCAACGACGAAGAAGCGTACCTTAAGCTGCTCGACCAGGCCAAGGACACCCGCATCACCCACCTGCTGCGCCAGACCGACGGCTTCTTGCACCAGCTTGCGTCGTCTGTCAAGGCGCAACAGCGCGAGGCGGCCGAGCGCTACGGCGACCAAGGCTTGCGTGTCGAGGAGGAGAGCGAGTCCGAATCAGAAGACGAAGACCGTGCGCGCAAGATCGACTACTACGCCGTGGCACATCGCATCAAGGAAGAGGTCACCGAGCAGGCCAACATGTTGGTGGGCGGCCGGCTCAAGGAGTACCAAGTCAAGGGTCTCCAGTGGATGATCTCCCTGTACAACAACAACCTCAACGGCATCTTGGCCGACGAGATGGGTCTCGGCAAGACCATCCAGACCATCAGCTTGATCACGTATCTCATTGAGCGGAAGCACCAGCCCGGCCCGTACCTGGTCATTGTGCCGCTGAGCACGCTGACCAACTGGAACCTGGAGTTTGAAAAGTGGGCGCCGTCGGTCTCGCGCATCGTCTACAAGGGCCCGCCGCCCGTCCGGAAGCAACACCAGGATAAAATCCGCCAGGGTCGCTTCCAGGTCTTGCTGACCACGTACGAGTACGTGATCAAGGACCGCCCGCTGCTGAGCAAGATCAAGTGGTTCCACATGATTGTCGACGAAGGCCACCGCATGAAGAACAGCAACTCAAAGCTCAGCGCCACCATTTCGCAATACTACCACACCCGCTTCCGGATCATCCTCACCGGCACGCCGCTGCAGAACAACCTCGGCGAGCTGTGGGCCATGCTCAACTTTGTGCTGCCCAACATTTTCAAATCGGTCAAGACCTTCGACGAGTGGTTCAACACGCCCTTTGCCAACACGGGCAGCCAGGACCGGATGGAGCTGAACGAAGAAGAGCAGATTCTCGTCATCCGCCGCCTGCACAAGGTGCTGCAACCGTTCTTGCTGCGGCGTCTCAAGAAGGACGTCGAGAAGGACTTGCCCGACAAGACCGAAAAGGTCATCAAGTGCAAATTCTCCGCCCTGCAGGCGCGCCTGTACAAGGAGATGCTCACGAACAACAAGCTCATCGTCAGCGACGGGAAGGGCGGCAAGTTGAACGCGCGTGGCCTGAGCAACGTCATCATGCAGCTCCGCAAGCTGTGCAACCACCCGTTTGTGTTTGACGAGATCGAGACGGTCATGAACCCGATGAGCACCAGCAACGATCTGTTGTGGCGCACGGCGGGCAAATTTGAACTCCTGGACCGCATCTTGCCCAAGTACCAAGCCACGGGCCATCGCGTCCTCATGTTCTTCCAGATGACGGCCATCATGGACATTATGGAGGACTATCTGCGGTCGCGCGACTTTACCTACCTTCGCCTGGACGGTACGACCAAATCGGACGAACGGTCAGACTTGCTGCGCGAGTTCAACCGCCCCGACTCGCCGTACTTTATGTTCTTGCTCTCAACCCGCGCCGGTGGTCTCGGTCTCAATCTGCAGACGGCCGACACGGTCATCATCTACGACTCCGACTGGAACCCGCACCAGGATCTGCAGGCGCAGGACCGCGCGCATCGTATCGGTCAAAAGAACGAGGTGCGCATTCTGCGGCTGATTACCTCGACGTCAATCGAAGAAAAAATTTTGGAACGCGCCCGGTTCAAGTTGGACATGGACGGCAAGGTCATCCAGGCCGGTCGTTTCGATAACAAGTCGTCGGAGACGGACCGCGATGCCATGCTCCGCACGTTGCTCGAGTCGGCGGACATGGCGGAAGCCGGCGAGCAGGAGGAGATGGACGACGAGGAGCTCAACATGATCTTGGCCCGCAGCGAAACGGAGCTCGCTACGTTCCAAAAGATGGACGAGGCCCGCACCCATGATCCCATCTACGGTACGGCGCCGGGCTGCAAGGGCGTTCCACGCCTGATGACGGACGAGGAATTGCCCGACATCTACGTAGCCGACCACACCCAAGTCGAGGAGGAGGCCGAAGTCATTCTCGGCCGGGGCGCGCGCGAGCGGACCAAGGTGCGGTACGACGACGGGCTCACCGAGGAGCAGTGGCTCATGGCGGTTGACGACGACGAGGACACCCCCGAAGCGGCGGCCGCACGCAAACAGGCGCGGAAAGACCGGCGCGAAGCCAACCGTCTCCGGCGCCTGGCGGCCGGTGGCGGCGGCGGCGGCGGCGACGACGGCGGGTCCGTATCGGCGGAGAACTCGCCCAATGCGAGCCGTGCCAGCACCGAGGAGCAGGAAACGCCCGTCAAGAAGCGCGGCCGCAAGCCGGGCCCGAAGAGCGACAAACGCAAGGCCGACGACGGCGAAG